>JAXIVJ010018056.1:0-24376 GCA_036785665.1 Chirona hameri | reverse complement strand
TAGCTCTGTGGTTATCTCTCTCATAGTAGCTCTGTGGCTATCTCTCTCATAGTAGCTCTGTGGTTATCTCTCTCATAGTAGCTCTGTGGTTATCTCTATCATGGTAGCTCTGTGGTTATCTCTCTCATAGTAGCTCTGTGGTTATCTCTCTCATAGTAGCTCTGTGGTTATCTCTCTCATAGTAGCTCTGTGGCTATCTCTCTCATAGTAGCTCTGTGGTTATCTCTCTCATAGTAGCTCTGTCGTTATCTCTCGCATGGTAGCTCTGTGGTTATCTCTCTCATAGTAGCTCTGTGGTTATCTCTCTCATAGTAGCTCTGTGGCTATCTCTCACATAGGTAGCTCTGTGGTTATCTCTCTCATAGTAGCTCTGTCGTTATCTCTCGCATGGTAGCTCTGTGGTTATCTCTCTCATAGTAGCTCTGTGGTTATCTCTCTCATAGTAGCTCTGTGGTTATCTCTCTCATAGTAGCTCTGTGGTTATCTCTCTCATAGTAGCTCTGTGGTTATCTCTCTCATAGTAGCTCTGTGGTTATCCTCTCTCATAGTAGCTCTGTGGTTATCTCTCTCATAGTAGCTCTGTGGTTATCTCTCTCATAGTAGCTCTGTGGTTATCTCTCTCATAGTAGCTCTGTGGTTATCTCTCTCATAGTAAGCTCTGTGGTTATCTCTCTCATAGTAACTCTGTGGTTATCTCTCTCATAGTAGCTCTGTGGTTATCTCTCACATGGTAGCTCTGTGGTCATCTCTCTCATAGTAGCTCTGTGGTTATCTCTCTCATAGTAGCTCTGTGGTTATCTCTCTCATAGTAGCTCTGTGGTTATCTCTCTCATAGTAGCTCTGTGGTTATCTCTCTCATAGTAGCTCTGTGGCTATCTCTCTCATAGTAGCTCTGTGGCTATCTCTCTCATAGTAGTTCTGTGGTTATCTATCTCATAGTTAGCTCTGTGGTTATCTCTCTCATAGTAGCTCTGTGGTTATCTCTCTCATAGTAGCTCTGTGGTTATCTCTCTCTCATAGTAGCTCTTTGGTTATCTCTCTCATAGTAGCTCTGTGGTTATCTCTCTCATAGTAGCTCTGTGGCTATCTCTCTCTTAGTAGCTCTGTCGTTATCTCTCTCATGGTAGCTCTGTAGTTATCTCTCTCATAGTAGCTCTGTGGTTATCTCTCTCATAGTAGCTCTGTGGCTATCTCTCTCTCATAGTAGCTCTGTGGTTATCTCTCTCATAGTAGCTATGTGGTTATCTCTCTCATAGTAGCTCTGTGGTTATCTCTCTCATAGTAGCTCTGTGGCTATCTCTCTCATAGTAGCTCTGTGGTTATCTCTCTCATAGTAGCTCTGTGGTTATCTCTCTCATCAGTAGCTCTGTGGTTATCTCTCTCATAGTAGCTCTGTGGTTATCTCTCTCATAGTAGCTCTGTGGCTATCTCTCTCATAGTAGCTCTGTGGTTATCTCTCTCGTAGTAGCTCTGTGCCTATATCTCTCATAGTAGCTCTGTGGTTATCTCTCTCATAGTAGCTCTGTGGTTATCTCTCTCATAGTAGCTCTGTGTTTATCTCTCTCATAGTAGCTCTGTGGTTATCTCTCTCATAGTAGCTCGGCGGCTATCTCTCTCATAGTAGCTCTGTGGTTATCTCTCTCATAGTAGCTCTGTGGTTATCTCTCTCATAGTAGCTCTGTGGTTATCTCTCTCATAGTAGCTCTGTGGTTATCTCTCTCATAGTAGCTCTGTCGTTATCTCTCGCATGGTAGCTCTGTGGTTATCTCTCTCATAGTAGCTCTGTGGCTATCTCTCACATGGTAGCTCTGTCGTTATCTCTCTCATAGTAGCTCTGTGGTTATCTCTCTCATAGTAGCTCTGTGGCTATCTCTCTCATAGTAGCTCTGTGGTTATCTCTCTCATAGTAGCTCTGTGGTTATCTCTCTCATAGTAGCTCTGTGGTTATCTCTCTCATGGTAGCTCTGTGGTTATCTCTCTCATAGTAGCTCTGTGGTTATCTCTCTCATGGTAGCTCTGTGGTTATCTCTCTCATAGTAGCTCTGTGGTTATCTCTCTTATAGTAGCTCTGTGGTTATCTCTCTCATAGTAGCTCTGTGGTTATATCTCTCATAGTAGCTCTGTGGTTATCTCTCTCATAGTAGCTCTGTGGTTATCTCTCTCATATTAGCTCTGTGGTTATCTCTCTCATAGTAGCTCTGTGGTTATCTCTCTCATAGTAGCTCTGTGGTTATCTCTCTCATAGTAGCTTTGTGGTTATCTCTCTCATAGTAGCTCTGTGGTTATCTCTCTCATAGTAGCTCTGTGGTTATCTCTCTCATAGTAGCTCTGTGGTTATCTCTCTCATAGTAGCTCTGTGGTTATCTCTCTCATAGTAGCTCTGTGGTTATCTCTCTCATAGTAGCTCTGTGGTTATCTCTCTCATAGTAGCTCTGTGGTTATCTCTCTCATATTAGCTCTGTGGTTATCTCTCTCATAGTAGCTCTGTGGTTATCTCTCTCATAGTAGCTCTGTGGTTATCTCTCTCACAGTAGCTCTGTGGTTATCTCTCTCATAGTAGCTCTGTGGTTATCTCTCTCATAGTAGCTCTGTGGTTATCTCTCTCATAGTAGCTCTGTGGTTATCTCTCTCATAGTAGCTCTGTGGTTGTCTCTCTCATAGTAGCTCTGTGGCTATCTCTCTCATGGTAGCTCTGTGGTTATCTCTCTCATAGTAGCTCTGTAGTTATCTCTCTCATAGTAGCTCTGTGGTTATCTCTCTCATAGTAGCTCTGTGGTTATCTCTCTCATAGTAGCTCTGTGGTTATCTCTCAAATGGTAGCTCTGTGGTTATCTCTCTCATAGTAGCTCTGTGGTTATCTCTCGCATGGTAGCTATGTGGTTATCTCTCTCATAGTAGCTCTGTGGTTATCTCTCTCATAGTAGCTCGGTGGTTATCTCTCGCATGGTAACTCTGTGGTTATCTCTCTCATAGTAGCTCTGTGGTTATCTCTCGCATGGTAACTCTGTGGTTATCTCTCGCATGGTAGCTCTGTGGTTATCTCTCTCATAGTAGCTCTGTGGTTATCTCTCGCATGGTGGCTCTGTGGTTATCTCTCACATGGTAGCTCTGTGGTTATCTCTCGCATGGTAACTCTGTGGTTATCTCTCGCATGGTAACTCTGTGGTTATCTCTCTCATAGTAGCTCTGTGGTTATCTCTCTCATAGTAGCTCTGTGGTTATCTCTCACATGGTAGCTCTGTGGTTATCTCTCGCATTGTAACTCTGTGGTTATCTCTCGCATGGTAGCTCTGTGGTTATCTCTCTCATAGTAGCTCTGTGGTTATCTCTCGCATGGTGGCTCTGTGGTTATCTCTCACATGGTAGCTCTGTGGTTATCTCTCGCATGGTAACTCTGTAGTTATCTCTCGCATGGTAACTCTGTGGTTATCTCTCGCATGGTAGTTCTGTGGTTATCTCTCGCATGGTAACTCTGTGGTTATCTCTCGCATGGTAACTCTGTGGTTATCTATCACATGGTAGTTATGTGGTTATCTCTCGCATGGTAACTCTGTGGTTATCTCTCGCATGGTAACTCTGTGGTTATCTCTCGCATGGTAACTCTGTGGTTATCTCTCGCATGGTAGTTCTGTGGTTATCTCTCGCATGGTAACTCTGTGGTTATCTCTCGCATGATAGTTCTGTGGTTATCTCTGGCATGGTAGCTCTGTGGCTATCTCTGGCATGGTAGCTCTGTGGTTATATCTCGCATGATAGTTCTGTGGTTATCTCTGGCATGGTAGCTCTGTGGCTATCTCTCTCATAGTAGCTCTGTGGTTATCTCTCGCATGGTAACTCTGTGGTTATCTCTCGCATGGTAACTCTGTGGTTATCTCTCGCATGGTAACTCTGTGGTTATCTCTCGCATGGTAGTTCTGTGGTTATCTCTCGCATGGTAACTCTGTGGTTATCACTCGCATGGTAACTCTGTGGTTATCTATCGCATAGTAGTTCTGTGGTTATTTCTCGCATGGTAACTCTGTGGTTATCTCTCGCATGGTAACTCTGTGGTTATCTCTCGCATGGTAACTCTGTGGTTATCTCTCGCATGTTAGTTCTGTGGTTATCTCTCGCATGGTAACTCTGTGGTTATCTCTCGCATGTTAACTCTGTGGTTATCTATCGCATGGTAGTTCTGTGGTTATCTCTCGCATGGTAACTCTGTGGTTATCTCTCGCATGGTAACTCTTTGGTTATCTCTCGCATGGTAACTCTGTGGTTATCTCTCGCATGGTAGTTCTGTGGTTATCTCTCGCATGGTAACTCTGTGGTTATCTCTCGCATGATAGTTCTGTGGTTATCTCTGGCATGGTAGCTCTGTGGCTATCTCTGGCATGGTAGCTCTGTGGTTATCTCTCGCATGATAGTTCTGTGGTTATCTCTGGCATGGTAGCTCTGTGGTTATCTCTCGCATGATAGTTCTGTGGTTATCTCTGGCATGGTAACTCTGTTGTTATCTCTCTCATAGTAGCTATGTGGTTATCTCTGGCATGGTAACTCTGTGGTTATCTCTCGCATGATAGTTCTGTGGTTATCTCTCGCATGGTAACTCTGTGGTTATCTCTCTCATAGTAGCTCTGTGGTTATCTCTGGCATGGTAACTCTGTGGTTATCTCTCGCATGATAGTTCTGTGGTTATCTCTGGCATGGTAGCTCTGTGGTTATCTCTCTCATAGTAGCTCTGTGGTTATCTCTGGCATGGTAACTCTGTGGTTATCTCTCTCATAGTAGCTCTGTGGTTATCTCTGGCATGGTAACTCTGTGGTTATCTCTGGCATGGTAGCTCTGTGGTTATCTCTGGCATGGTAACTCTGTGGTTATCTCTGGCATGGTAACTCCGTGGTTTCTGTGATATGGTGAAGAGCCATGTAGACTGGAGAACTATGAACGAGCATGCTTAGAGTTGTATTATTGAGACTTCGTATTGGTAATCGGTAACTTCACAATGTCGCCTACAATTTGTTGTTGTGTCAATTGTCACTTCATATTTGCATTTCTGAATATTCACGCTAAGCACTTGGACCTACGCAACGGGCCTCAATAATCCCAATGAACGTGCAGTTAAAAATATTATAGATATGTCATTCAGTATCGTGGTGTACCGCATTTTGTCCCGTAACACCATAGCATGAAAACACTTGTTTTGTATTGTAGCATTGGAATATAATGCTAAATGATGACAATTTCCTCCATTTTCAGAGAATTGTCGACAGGTTATGGAGAGGTTCTAGTACCGATTGTTTATTTAACCGTTTTATCTGTTCCAGATATCCAATATTGGACATATACATAGACACCCTGTTACATTGGACAATATTTTACTGATACCTAGCCAGGTGTGTCGTTTTACGAAAATGATTGGTAGGGCCCAACCGCTCCGCCAAAACCTAACTTATACCCTCAATTTGAGTTTCTCCTCGAATTTCAAGCACCTGATTTTGAGCTCCAGCCTCCAATCATTTTTTTTATAAGCAAATATACAAGGTACACTTTGGTCACTGCAACAACATCACCGGATTCAAATATCGTCACGGATGCCCATAGGGTTGGCAGTGGGTGGCAAAAAGGGTTTTGCCACTGGGTTTTACCGGTTAAAACCGGCTGGCAAAAACCCCTGGTGGCAAAAAATGGCAAAAAGGGGCAAAAACTCCAATGACTCAAAACTGATATTTTTCGTACCAAATCAATTTTCGTATCAAGCATTCTAGCATTCTTCTTGCTCAACCGATTTAAGTAAGATTTGTTTGGTTGCTTTCCAAGTTACATTGAAAACAACAGTATTGTTCACAATATAGGTATGTCCTGAGTATGTACAATACTCAAACCAAGTTTTTGGACCCCCTTTTAGGACCCTACGAGGGTCCTAAAACGACACCCCTGAGGTTTTTCTTTCATACTTTGTAGACAGGCTGCGCATCTTTCTGAAATTTGCAGTAGGTAAGTATACAACAATTATACGCATGCTGTATAAATGTCATTGAAATTAGTTGATCCATTTGGGAAATAATGATGTTTTGATGACGTCATGTTGGTGGAAAAACGATAAATGTTTAAAAAATCGTAGAAAACAGGGTTTTGCAGCAAATTGCAAACACAATTAATCAAAGATAAAAAAGTAATTTTCTTTCAAATAGCAATCTCGGATTTTCGAAATTTGGGTTTTTTGACCCCCAAAATGAACAAAAACTTCTTTTTTGGAAAAATCACCGCAAAATAAAATGTTCATTGATTTAAAAAAAAAACGGAATAAATGTGAAAGACCTGAGTATGGACAATACTCAAACCATTTTTTTTTTATATATCTTTTTTTGACTGAGTGTAAGAAATTCCTGACGTCATTTTTTAATAACTTTTTGGACTTTTTTGGACCAGATACGAATAAATAATTACCTTTTCTGTATTTCTCAGACAAAACTGGTCTAGGAACATGCCTTTTTATTTACATTTATCAATTTCTCATTTTGAGGTTTTCTGACAGATCAAAATCGCGGTTCTGGACGTGGTCGATCGAGGTCATTCACTTGACTTGGAAGGTCACTTGTTGACCCGAAACCTAAAAATTGCACACTTTTATATTAAAACATGACAAACAACATGTTGGTTCTTACCGCGTTGCTCTATGTTGCTTGGTTTGGAAGTTAACAGGGGGTCTTTATAGGACCCCCGTAGGACGAAGGTGAAAAAAGTTAATCCTCAATTTAACCCTCGCCCTACCCCTTCAGGTAGGGCGAGGGTTAAATTGCAGTCGACCCAATTATTACCTCTGGTCGACCGATAACCCTCTCAAAGAAGCGGAGGGTCCTCTCTTAGGGACTTAGGCCTGAAAAGCTCCCCCCCCTGGACGATTAAGAGTCCTTTCAAACTGGTAAACAGATCTATCAGACAGGCACAGGGCCCTCTCAGGCCTGACAAAGGTAATTTTAGAACGACAAGGAGCCTAAGGCTCTAAGGCCTGGGAGATACTGTCTCAAACCAATTGAGGCCCCTCTCAGACCGCCGGGTTCTTTCCGGTCTAGACAATGGCCCTCTAAGACCAGCCTGGATCCCGCTCAGGCCTGACAAGACTCAAGAGCCACTCGAGCCGACCGATGGTCCCCTCAGACCGACTGAGTTCTCCTTCAGGCCAACCCAGGGCCCCATCAAGCCGACCAAGGGCCTCTCAAGTCGACCTAGAGCCCCCTAAGGCAGACAGAAGAGCCCCACAGGCACACTAGGGGCCCCTATAGGCCGACCGAGGACCACTAAGGCCGAATAAGGGCCCCTCAGGCCAACCGAAGGCCTCCTCAAGCTGACCGAAGGCCCCTCAGGTCGTAAAATCACCTCAAACTGACCGATCGCACCTTAGGCCGAACAAGGGTCTTCTCAAGTCGACTAAGCCAACTGAGGGCCCTTCAAGGCGACCGAGAGCCCCCTAAACCCGTCAGAAGACCCCTTAAGGCGGACGATGGCCACTTCAGGCCGACCAAGGACCCCTCAGACCGAAAAGCCCCTTCAAGCTGACTGAGATCCCCTCAGACCAAACGATAGCCACTCAGGACGACCGAGGGTTCCACAGGCCAACAGAGGGCCCCCTCAAGCTGACAGAGGGCCCCTCATACCAAGCGAGGGTTATCAGGCCCACTCAGGGTCCCCTCACGCGGACCAAGGTCCCCTCAGACATACCGAAGGCCACTTAGACCGACTGAGGTCCCCTCAAGCCGACAAAGGGTCCCTCAGGCCGACAAAGAGCCCCTCAGGCCGAACCAAACGCTCCTCAGGCCAACCAAGGGTCCCCTCAACCCGGCCGAGGTTCCCTCAGGCCAATCGAGGGCCCCTAAAGTCCACCGAGGGCCCATCACGCCAACGGAGCTTCCATCCAGGCCGTCCGAGGATCCCTCCAGGCTGACAGAGGCCCCCTTAGGCCGAAGAAGAGCTCGTCAGTCCGACTGGACACCCCTCAGGCCGACGAAAGGCCGGCCGGCCAAGCCGGCCGAGGTTCGATAAAGTCGGCCGAGCCCCCCCCCCCCCCTCCTAGTCGACCGAGGGCCCTCAGGCCGATCAGGCCGACTGAAGTCCCCCATCAGGCCGGCAGGAGAACTCTCAGGCCACACAATGGCTACTTAGGCCGACTGAAACTCCCACGGATGGACGAATGACTCCTTCAAGTCGACGGAGTGCCACTTCAGTTCGACAAAGCTCCCCTCCAGGCCTAACGAGGCTCGCTCAGGCTGACCGAGGGCTCGTCAGGTCAACCAAGGACCCACTCAGGCCATCTTCGGTTAACCTCCTGGAAGAGACATGGACCCCTATGCCCCTTGGCCGCGATGACCCGATGTCCTTTGATGGTACGATCTCCTCGACGTTTCTCCGCATCAAACTATTATTTTAGCACGGATGCTAGGATATTGCCATACCAGGGAGCCAAAAAGGCTGCATAAACTATCAGCCTTATTTAAGGCAAAAAATAAATTTACAACAAATTCTATTGAACGCCATTTAAATAAAGCACTCCGATCGCTAATTCGTCATGCTCCCCTCCGCTATTCGCTAATTTGAATGCTTGAACCATGTATCTACAGACTTGTTAGCAGAAGAGAATCCATGCCACCAACTTACCCATATCATAATCGAAAAGCAGTCGCAGATGGAATCACAATGCTCGTATACTTGTAAGATGGAATACTCGAGATGATATCACATCTTGACAGTGTCCTGGCATTGGGAAATTTGGGCGTAAAATGACACCCTATGGATACTATTTTTCCACTCTTTTTCCCAAGTTTTCCTCTTAACTTCCCACTCCTTATTCTAAAATGTATTGTATAATTTGAACTCTATACTGATTAAAAGATGTAATGATAGGACAAGACAGGGAAAGACAGATCAAAATTGGCATAGGTAATAACTAATTCTGGTGAGCGGGTAATTGGACACTGATAAAGCCGAATACAATGGCTTTTGGTTGAAATTTCTACTCTTTATTCTTATTTTTAGCCATAATTTTCCATTCCGCACATAAGCTCCAAAGCAATCCTCGGACCCTGCATCTTGATATGATTAAATACGCAAAATTCAAAACAACAATCTGTACGGGTAGTCCTTGAAATTTTAGAGCGGCACACATTTTGGAAAACATTGGGGGGCCGGAGCACCGTTGGGGGGAGGGGTTCAGCTCAGCATTGGGGGGGGGGGGGGGGCTCGGGCCCTCCCAAAGAGATATAAAGTTCCGACCCTGACTACCCACGGGACGCCAGTTGCGCCTGACATGACCCTGGGAAACAGGTCATAGGTCACGGGTCATGGGAGTATAAGTTATCAATGTTCAGAGTATGTGTTAAATGGTAAGTAGGGTACTGAAAGTTTCATCGCAATCGGTTGATAAATACGCGAGATTTGTCCCGAGAAAAAAAAACGAGGGGTGGCATCCACCCCCCCCCCCCCCCCCACTCCCGAACCAAACGTCAGCGCTGCCGAATCCTGGCGTGGTGCTCAACGTACAGATACTACATTCTTTGGAAGTGTCACTCTCCAAAAAGAAACTTAAAGCCCATTATTGACTTATAGATTCATTGTCTTTCCATATTATACTGTTCTTCATGACCTTCCATAGTTCTAAATATATATTTGTCCCAACCAGCTCAGTTTAGGTCAAGCAGCACTCCTCGTCATATACAGGCCAGTGGCAAACCAGTTGAGCTTCTGGGCTAAGAAAGTCTGGTTACTGCAATAGTTGCAGGCCCACAATTGTATTGCAATTGGTATTGAACTTAACTTAAAATGGTTCAACAACATAGGAACATCAACTTCTTTCACACACAAATTTATGAACAAAGCAATAAGAAAGGTTTAGTTTGTGCTACTTTTTGCCACTTATTGCCGGTAAAAAACGGTTTAAACCGGCAGGTGCCAAAAAACTTTTGCCGGCAAAAAGTCCAACCCTAGATGCCCATTTTGCGGGTTGAGGGGGGGATTTTTACCCTTCTGTCGATCCCTGTGGCGCACAGCCTTTTGTCACATGGTGACCGGCTCAAGTGCAACTTTTCGATAAAACCGACACACAGCCCATACCGGCACAGCAGTACGCTGATGTAACCCAGTCCAGCATGGCATATTTCGTTTTTTAACGGGGTAAAATTGATGCATTTCCTAATATTTAAGCAAGTACATGATGCAAGTATTATGCAATTAAGATGCATTATGCAAGTACAAGCAAGCAAGTACAAGCAAGATGAGATTAATGTCATGCACGCAAATCCAGCATAGTGGGAAAAAATATCCGGCCGAGCCTTTGACCCACTCGGCCCTTGCTTAGTTGCTTATAACATGTACCTGAAGATGGGCACGACATCCAGTCTGCGATCACTGGAAATTGCAACTCTGTATGCGACCTACTTCAAAGGCGGATCCAGAACGGATGTTTTTTATTGGGGGGGGGGGGATATCCCAAAAAGTCTCACACAATTCTGAAAACTCATCGGATTTCGCATGCTTATGCATTGAGAGCTGATTTAAAAACACATTTTCCTTAGTGAAAGTTGCTTAGACTGTTTTCTATATCAGGAAATGTGTCAGTTTTGCGCCGATTTCATGCGGTTTGGGAGGGGGGGCATGGCCCTTGCCCCTCCCCCTCGGATCCGCACATGACCTACTTCGAAGTTGCGAATCTGATCATGTGCGAAGATGAATAATAAATGAGCGAACAATCCAGCTGCCATTCCATGTCATGACTCATGCTGTCTGATGTGCGCACAATGGCCATGACTCGCGATAAACGATCAAAGTCGTCCTGCTATATTTCGGCAGTGTTAAAGTTTTGCTTTGTATTTCAACCTAGTTCATACTGCAGATCGGTGAAACCAATCAAGAGATTCAAAGTTTTCAAACCCATTGCTTCATTTTGATTTGAGTAGACGTGCCAGGTTCTGTGATACTGCCCATGTGGTTGAGAAGCGGCATCACTAGGGTGTTTCAAAATAAATATTTGTTGTTATCGATGACGAGACATGCTCATCAAAGTCCAGTCCACATGCAATGAGGCCATGCAACATTTTAACAAAATGGGATGCCGTTTTCCCACCCGCAAAGCGTTCAAGTTTGCAATTTGTGGGGAAAAGTCACAATAAAAAATCCCATAAAAATCACAGCCTTTATTCAATCGGTCTAAAAATGGTCAAATGAGATTTGTACATGTTCTGAGGACACCTGTGCGAGGACGCATTCTGGTAACGGTTCGTAAGATACAGCGTCGGGCATTTTTGACTTGTTGAAGCGTCGGACGCGTTCGGAGGCCGAACTTGCCCATTTTTTCCGGAGAGAAGTGCTTCCAAAAAGTCTGCAAGGTTCACAACATATGACTCGGGAATTCCAGAGCGTAAAATTAACCTGTGTAATTTCCAGATTAGTACTTCAATGGGTTAAGAAAATACAGCATGACGAAATTTGTACAATTTCAGCACAGCACAGATCCACTTAACCTTCGCCCTGGTGGGAGTTATTTTGACCCCCTGAGTTTTTCCGAGCGGAAAAACGGAGACGCGCTTCGCCGCCAAATTTGGCAGAGCTGTTTAGGCATCGATTACCCACTGTATCACTTACTGCATTACTGTATACTTATTGTATTTCTCTCAATAATTAGCTCGTCTAGTGTATAGCTTTGCGTGTGTGTGTATAATTGCATCTCGTATCCAAAAGAGCTGATGAAGTAGTTTATGACGAAACGCATCCACCTATAATATTCTCTTTCCCGTGTCGTATGTCATAATTAGCTCGTCTTTTTTCCCCAGCCGACTGTTTGCCGGTAATGCCTTTATGCGTAAGTGCGCGCGCGCGTGTAATGTGATGCCAGCTCCATCTCGTTCGGTCGGCATGACAGCCTACCCGGATCAATCCTTGCCGACTGTGCTTACCTCCCCACTCCCCGGGGAAGAGGAGGCTCATTTGACAGGACCTGGGGGCTGGGTCGGATGTATTAGAGATAATTATAAACTTGAGGTTAAGGGTGAGGCATTTCACCTTGACATTCCTGAATCTACTGACCAGTACGTATGTCCTGAACGTGGATATGCCTATATAATTTTCATTGCAAATGAAAATCAGGTCTTTGGGATGATCTAATATTGACACATTGTTGGACTGATATAGTGGGTGCTTTGATTTTAGAGAAGTGTTCTTGCAAGGTTTCATTTTTGTAAATTACTGTAACTCTGTATCACTGAAATCATGTTGCGTATTCCATGTCAGATTAGATTGAGACACACAGCTTCAGTCAGTTTGCAATAGTGACATAAACTGATGTTGGAAAATAGGATTGACACATACTTCCATTGGGGGTTCCTTTAGGGATCTCTGTCGAAATAAGAAAGTGTCCAGACCTTTTACACCTCCCCAATCATTTCTCATTGATGTTAGCAAGCCAAGATCCGTCATATCATGATTAATTTTGTCTTGTTTGAATCATTAGGGAAATAGTTGAGTAAGGGATACATGTTCTGATGTCGAACAACTCATATAAAGTGATTTCAAACAACCCAAACTTATGATATTTAGGTATTTCAATTGCCACACATGGTCCATGCTATACATTTGTATATGCTTCAGAGCAAATAATTTTTTCAAATTGTATTATCTTTTTTAGGAAATGTTGTAAAACATTGGTAGGGCCCAGAGAGACATTGGTGGGGCCCAAATGAACTTTGGTAGGACTTGGGCCCACCAGGCCTATAGAAAACGATGTCCCTGTGCCTAGCTGATGTATGAATAAAGAAGGTTATATTTCCATCTGGTAAGGTTTAAGAACAATACATAGTTGCATCAGGTATGAGAAGTTGTCCTATTTGACCTGCGGTGACAGTTTATACCAATGCTTTCCCAAGCTTCATACATTTTGCATAAGCCTCCTTTAATAAGATGGTATGCAAATCACTTACTTCACCTTACCTTCAGACGCGAAATGTTTTCAGCGGCTGGCAGAGGCCCTGAGGCCTTTTAGATAAATAAATAAACGGGCCAATACTTATGGCGTACAAAACTGAGCCTTTTGCCTTCCGTCATGTGTACCATTGCACTTTTTAAAGAGCCATCAGCACATCTATCTATGCATTTATGAACTGGTTCGGAAATATTGTAGCATTGCGGAACAGTATGCATCAGGCGTACTGCTGGCAGAGCCATCTATGGGCCGATTCTTTGCTTTTCTTGATTTCAGTAAAGCATTTGACAAAGTCCCCCATACAAGACTGGGGTTGCAACTTAAAATTCATGGGATCAGGGGCAAGATTCTGGATTGGATAGAAACGTGGCTTTCAGGACGCCAGCAAAGGGTTATATTGAATGGGTGTCAATCACAATGGAAGGAGGTTCTCAGTGGGGTTCCACAGGGCTCAGTCCTGGGCCCATTGCTTTTTATAGTATTTGTGAATGCAATTGAGAACAGTATAGACAGCAAAGTCTTGAAATTTGCAGACGATCTAAAAGTTGTCAGGATTATTAGAGGAAAACATGATCAGGATGTTTTTCAATCAGATCTGAACAAGCTAGTTGAGTGGTCTGAAGCATGGCAGATGAAATTCAATTTGAGTAAATGTAAGATTATGCACGCTGGACGGGTTAGCAGTAAACATAGGTATGAAATGGGTGGGCAGAAAATGGAGCAGATTGAAAAGGAAAGAGATTTAGGTGTCGTGGTAAACAATAGACTATCAGTGTCAGACCAGGTTGTAGAAGCTAGGAAAAAGGCACTTAGAATGCTAGGGGCCATTAACAGAAATGTTTCCTACAAGAGTGAAAAGGTAATAACAAAACTGTATTGTGCATACGTTAGACCACATTTGGAGTATTGTGTACAAGCCTGGTCTCCAACATATGAGAAAGATTGCTGGTTGTTAGAAAGAGTTAAAAAAAGGGCAACAAAAATGGTTAATTGTCTTGGTAGTTTACCTTATGAAGATAGATTAAAGAAATTGGGTATGTTTTCACTTAGATATAGAAGGCTAAGAGGAGATCTAATTGAAGTCTTCAAATTTGTAAATAGTCAGCATTCTGGATATTTAAAGGGTATGTTTGAGTTCAATAGGGAAAATCGAGGTAGAGGTCATCAGCATAAACTCATTATGAAACAAAGTAGGACTAGGCTACGACAGTCATTTTTCAGTAGAAGGGTTGTAGGACATTGGAATATGCTACCAGGGGATGTCGCTGATGCAGTGACACTTGCTTCCTTCAAAATTAGATTAGATAAATACTTTACAGAGAAGGGATTAGTTCATAAATACTCGTGGGATTAGCCTTCTTTTATGCAGGTAGAGTAAGGTGATTTGAAGGGGCGAGACTGGTGGAGGGGGGGGGGTGGGGGTGGGGTGGGGTGCAACCTCGGATGGGCCCAAGAGGCTCTTTGTTGCACTTTTCTTGTATGTCTTTATGTCTTTATGATTCGAGAAGTTATATGCATTGCGGTACAGTATGTTTGGCGCACTGTTGGCAGTCATCTATGGGCTATTTCGGTAGTTATAAACATTGCGGTACAGTATGAATCAGGCGTTTTGTTGGCAGACCCATCTATGGGCTGATTCGAGAAGTTTTAGGCATTGCGGTACAGTAGGCGTTTTGCTTTAGGCGTTTTGTTGGCAGAGCCATCTATGGGCTGATTTGAGAAGTTATAAGCCTTGCGGTACAGCGTGAGTCAGCACATTTATTGGCTGGTGTTGGGAAACCGAGCGAAACGGTAGGTAGGTACAATATGCATTGCGCGTAATGTTGGCAGAGCAATCTATGGGCCAGAAATATCACATTGCACTGGCAGAAGGTTGTTCATAATACCAATAGTACGAATTAGTAGCAAATGCCAATTCAATTTGGTAAAAGTTGTTTTTTGTCAGCCCGAGGGCCGAGTCCAGTGGCGTATTTAAGGGGGGCCATGGGGGCCATGCCCCCCCCCCCCCTTGGCGCCGAAGTCACACTCCAGAATATGATGTGTCCATTCCGTACGGACTCCATTTGTGTGTAAATTTCAAGATAACCAGGACAAAGTTTTTTTAACTGATAATTCAAGCGGTTTTATACGTATTATCTATATGGTTCTTGAACAAAATAAGCATTGTCTACCTATACCTCCTTGAATATTACAATGGGACTTTAAATTATAGCAATCCATTAGCAATCCACAAATCATCCATAGATAACCTTCTCATTTGGACATGTGCTATGCCATCAAGCATGCTTTTTCTTTTCTGTCTATTCCTATTTTAAAAGTTTAAGGCTAGAATAAAGTAGATATGCGGGCAGGCTGCCGGGCCTGGTGCGGTACTGCCAGATGTTGGCCGGGCTTTGTGCGGTGCCAACCAAATTGTGTGTGGTGGCGGTGGTGGTGCCGGTCCCTGCATTTGGTGATTTTTTTTGGCATCACTTTCCGAGCGAACTTGCCCCCCCCCCCCCCCCCACCCCCCGGTGGCGACGCCCCTGGTAAGACAAGACTCAAAACATGAATTGTGCTCCAAAAGCATGTGCCCCCCTTGGCTGATTTCTAAATACGCCACTGGCCGAGTCCTATACATCATATCGGTGTTAATTCATTAGTTGCAACGATAATAGCACGATAACTATTAATTTTTATGGAGGTGAACAAATTTTAAATCTTGGTAAAAAAGTTCCATATCTTACTTATTTTGTTCTACTTACTCATATTTTGATGAGTTTTGTGGAATGCTTTCCTGGCTCAAAATGATTTGGAAAATGAGCGCGTATAAAACAAAAACCTCAAAAATCCCATATATAACCTTTTGGCTGAACCATAATGTCCCCCGGTACAATATATGAAGAGTTAGAGATCCAAGATTCTATGGATCCCGCGCTTAAATTTCAAACACCAGGAGTTCAAAGCTCTCCTTTGGAAGAAAAACATAGGTACAAAATAGGTATCCGATATATAACGTGTCGAAATTGGATATAGAATTAAGGAATAC
Organism: Chirona hameri; assembly: GCA_036785665.1. Taxonomy (NCBI): domain Eukaryota; kingdom Metazoa; phylum Arthropoda; class Thecostraca; order Balanomorpha; family Balanidae; genus Chirona; species Chirona hameri. The sequence continues at coordinate 8,402 of JAXIVJ010018056.1, read as the reverse complement.
AAAGCAGACACGATTCGAGAGCATCCTCAAGTCGCAGCACATACAATGGGGTTCATATGTATGTACACACATAATCTCTTCCTTCGAGCGAGTCAGCAGCGCTGATGTGACTTCTTCTCGGATGCTCCCGGATCTGACGAGCTGGCAGACTGCCTAACGAGCTCCGCTCCCCGAACCGGCGTGAGTCGCGACCCGAGATGCTCGCACGCGCAGGAAGTGGGCGGTGGGCCCGATGAGACCCACACACGCACGTCTCTCGTCAGCAGCAGAGACCGGCGGCAGAGGGGGAGGGGAGAGGCAGATGGGGGAGGGGAGGGTGGGGAGAGGGAATTAGTGGGGAGGAGCCTAGGTGACCAATAGCCTACCTGACACGCGATAGGTGAAACGGAGGGCGTTGGGGTTGGAGTTAGAGATCTTTGGAGATATTTGGGAGCATGCTGTTGTGGCATGTTGTTTGTTTTGTTAGGAAAATGTCGCTTTGACTTAAACCTACAGTTTATTTGCATTGGTGGGACTCCTAGCATGATAGGTGGTAGCGGATGTTATTATCATTGCTAGGTATCATCATTTTTTTTTTTTTTTAATAAATTTAGTCCGAATGTTTTGTGTGGATGGATTTCCGAGGTCAGGACCCACGCTAAGCAGAGCTTGTTGCGCAGGTCCTGACCTCACCACCCGATCGCGCAATTCCTGTTGACCGGCAGAATTTAGAGACGAAAGTTTTACGTGCCCGACATACCTGGACACGGTCCGCCCCGCTCACTATCATTGCATTATCAAACCGAATGAACCAGATTGAACTGCGCATTGCGCATGTTAAAAGTCCTGGAAATTATTAAATCAAACATACACTAGTTACTAAACGATGAAATGTCAAAGTAGATTGTGCTGTCTTTTCAGCACTGGGTCTGGGTCATAATTTGTGGAGCCACCCAGACCCGAGCTACTCGCAGGCTGGCGGCTATCGAATGTGGCGTCACCTATAACACCAGACGGTGATCTGTGTCGCCATCTACATTCCCCAATGATGAGTAGTCACGCCACTGCACCGCTACAAACTAACCATTGAAGTTCAGGATGTTTACGGTCCCAGTTTTGAGGCATCCTATTTGGTATGCACGCTGATGTCAAGTTCGTCATTTATTGTCACATTTACAGTCAAAATAAATGAGGCGTGGCAGTATATTCGTGTTGCGTAACAGTTGCGAAATTTCGCTATATAAATGTGTACCTACACATTATTTTGTTCCCGTGAATAACACCTTACAACATATTTATAAAAACCACCACTACTTTAGCAGAGTAAACATTAAAAAAAATTATTCAATGAAATCCAGATGCTGTCCTCTGTTTACCCTTTCAGTCTGCTTCGGTGATACGGCCCTCTTCTCGTTTCCTCGGTAATCATGACTGTCTTCTTTCACTCTGTCCTGCCTGGAAGTGTGACTCTGGATCGTCTTTGGAACCACGCCAAGGCGCATTTCAGCGCACACAGCACGAACAAAGTCACTATTGTCACACCTTCACTAGTTCAGTACCAGGCCGGGAACGCGCTCCCCTCACTGCCTGTGCGCGACGCATGCCGGAACGGGACGAGTCAGCACGAGCCGCGGGCCACGTCCGAACCGACCGGGGTCAAGGCCAAGACTGGGCACTGAGCAGTGTGGGTTTTAATACGCTCGTAGAGGGTTAAGGGTCGGGGAAATCAGACTGTCTGGAAAGCTTTGTGGCTGCAGGTCGAATTAGCGAGACAGATTGGAAACTCAGATTTTACGCTTTTAATTCGTTACGATTTTAAGGTCATGCTGAGTTGAGAACATACATGCAGGGCCTCAGCTGATATGTTCCAAAAAATGCATCACCGCGAATACCGGATATTTGCGCGACTGTTGACCTTGTATCGGATGACGACCTCGTCGATCAACGCGCCGCGTTGAGACGCCCTGGCGATTCAGCTTTCAACGAAGCTTAATCGCTCGAGAATCGATCCATGTTTTGCCTTTAAATCGCCAAGTCAGTATATTCAAAACCATCCACGATGTGGCTTGTATGGCTTCACGTCAATTACACGCAGTAGCGTTACCTATACCTACGATGCAGTACAGTCTCACACTTGGACACACGCAGCAGTAATGCATGTTATAAAAAAACCTGAACGTCTAAAAAAGACAGTAGTATAAGCTAAAAGTTGCAGAAAGGTAAGACGGATAAAATTGTGACGCCATCTACTGAGTCAGCTAGGTCAGCGGAGTCAGCGGCCTTAAAGGCGCCTACGGTCTGCACGGCACGGGTGGACGATGACAGACTATTCCAGGCCGCAGCGGCACGATAGGAGAAAACCTTCTGTGTAGCGGCTAGCCTGCACTAAGGTAGGTGGAGGCTGCCCGGATCTGTGGCGCGAATAGGGTGGTCCGACACGGCAGAGCGGCGGCAGAGCGGGACACAAACAGAGCGCGCAGCTCGGCCGGCATGTCCTCCACGCGCAGTATCTACGCAGTGCGCTTTGATGGCGTCGCGGTGCGCCACCAGGGTCTCGATCCTCGACCATCCTAGATAATTTAGAGTCGGGGTGACATGATGATGCTTTTTTGATCCTGTGACAATTCTGACCGCAAAGTTAATGAGCTTTGGAATTTTGTGAAGCTGACCCTTGGCCTTGGCCACCCCGCCCCACACGCAGAGACAGTAGGTGATGTGAGGAAGCATGTATGCCTGAATGCCAATTTTGAGCACTTCTTTGGTGAAATAATGTTGAATCCGGTACAAGAAGATGATAATTCAGTTACATTTGTGAACGACATGCGAGACATGAGCGTCCCAGGAGAGGCAGGGGTCCACGACGACACCGAGAACTTCGGTACTGGTAGAAGCAGCCACTTCAGACCCATTGATGTTGAAGTGAAAGTCAGCGCATTTCTTTAAATTTTGCTTTGAGCCAAACAGGATGAAGTCAGTTTTCTTTTCGTCCATTTTCAAAGAGTTGGCACAAAACCAGGACTGAAGCTCACAGATAGTGAGCTCTAGACACAATTTGAGATCGGTAAGACCCGGACTGTTAGGTGTCGCGCAGTCAAGATGCATGGTGTCGTCAGCGTAGGAGATGAGGTGGCCATGCGTCAGATGGCCAGAGAGATCGTTTGTGAACAGAATGAACAGGATCGGACCGATGATCGAGCCATGGGGCACATCGCCATCGGCAGGTACGCGCGCCCGCCCCGACCACCTGCCGCCGGTCTCTCAGGCTCCTGAACCAGGCCACGTCCAGCACACCATACCACGAGAGCTTGGTGAGGACGTCGTGGTCGACGCTGTCGAACGCCTTCAACAAATCTCCCGTCGTTAACGACGATATGCGGCCGTTGTCGGTGTTGTTGACCAGGCGTTCAACAGCGGCGAGCACGGCGTCCTCCGTATAGTGGCGAGATCTGTAGGCAAACTGCGATGGACTCGGCAGACTGTTCGATGTCAGGTAATGCGCGAGTTGGCTGCACACAACCTTCTCTAAAATCTCTGGGAGCACGCTCAACAGTGATATCGGTCTGTTGTTGGAAGGTATCGTGGGGTCGCCTGACTTGGGAATTGGCACGACGCATGCCACCTTCAAACGGTCTGGAAAGACTTGGGTCCTTAGTGATAAGTTAATAAGATGTAAGAGATGAGGTCCGATCACAGGGAAACATTGTCGTACAGCTAAACAAGGAACACCGTCTAGGCCGACCGCTCGTGACCCGCTCATGCGCCCGATGCAGCGGGACAGTTCAGGTAGCGTTGCCGGCTGGAAGTGGAAGCCAGCCGCGCAGACGGTGGGAGGCCGTGTGTTGTCGCGGCTGGCGGCGACTGCGTCGCTCAGGTCACTGGCGATGCGCGGATTGACGGCAGCGAAGTGGCGGTTGAGCTCGTCGGTCATCGCCTCGACCTCCTCTGAGGTCGCCGCCGATGCGCCTCGTCGGGGCTGCCGCGAACTTCTTAAATGTGGGCCAAAAGTGTGAAGAGTCAACCAAATGTGTGATGAGTTATCTGACGGTGTCATTATGATGATCCATTAATATGTTGAGGTTGTTCTTTCCTGAATGACTCATCTACCATGACTTAGCAGTTTACTGAAAATGTCCATTCTGAGAAATAAAGGCATCTGGAATGCATTGTACTCCATTTATTTCACACAAGATATAAGTGCTGTAAAATGCATCACATCACACCAGTGTTTCTGATCATATACCAGTCACCAGCATCCTAATTCCTAACAATCATCCACACTTCAATCCTCCTGGTCATCCTTTGCCTCAATGTAACAATAATATACCTATTGATATTTGATCCATCAACAAACAAAGCTGATCTTACCAAACAAGGACCACAGCAGCGGGTGAAATATAACGCTGCAAGTCACACCGAACTGGGACACAACCTGACACATGCTGACCAGGACAAAGCCTCATGACTCACTTTGCAGTTATTTCTTACACAGCTAAATCATACTGACAAAATAGACACTTTCAACTAACTAAATGGTTCCCAATTATCACGCCATTGCACAATTGTTTGTAGACCTCTGGGGTCTTGAAGGTGGTTGGTGAGCCTCATCCGAAGCAGCCAGAGCCTGAGCAATCTCTCGATCAATCTCCTCCTGGGTCATTGGTGTCACAGACAGAGATGCTTGGAGAGCCCTGGCCAAAGCTTGATCTTCAGTCAGATTACCCTGTATCTCTGCCAAACTAGGATGAGCAGGATTTCTGCTCCAGCTGCTTACTGAACCTGAGGAAGCGTTGCTTCCACTTGACTTAGGAGGTGCCTGGGATGTCTGCACCCTCTGCATTGCAGCAAGGCCAGCCCTGCTGGATGTGGGATGACCAGTGGAGCCCCTGCATTCATGGTCTTGTGGATGTCGGTGGCTGAGACAGAAGTTCAGACGACAGCTTTCACAATTCACCTTGATCAGTTCCTTCACCTTGCAGCCCTTCTTGTTGCACCTGTTGGTATATATCTTTCTCTTCTTCACAGCTGGGTCACTTTTGCAGTCATTGTCAATGTGCGCACTCACTGCAACATCTGGCACATCTCCACGTGTGATGGGCACTGGTGCATTGCACAGTGGGCAAACTGGGACTTGGACATCCTTCTTGTATGCAGAAGGACATTGGTGCCGACTATATGTGAAATGATCGTTGCAGAAAACTTTTTGACATGCATCACATTGCACTGGCAAGAAATCCATCTGCCTGCAAAAGCTTTCCGAACAGTGCTTTCCAAGATCCGGGAACTCCATGTTATGAAAGCCTGGCTAACGTGAGTAGACGGCAGCCGACTTTCGACGATTCCAAGCTTTAATAATTGCGACGGCTTCTTCAACTACTTGCTTTTCACAATAGTTATGAAGCAAAATTCAATTAATCAACGACACCAACTTCACAGCTCAGCAGTGTATAAGGCCTTGAGCTCGCTCAGCCTCCCCCACCGTCGGATTTCTCACGTCAACTGCGCAGCTAGATCGCCGCAGTCGATTATAAACAAGCTTGTACAAGGACGTTGGAATTCCAGAAGTTACGAGAAGTTCGTGACTCAACACAAATATATGACGTCATTGTAGACTTGCTGACCTTATTGTTTACGTGCATGGAATATAAACATAATCGAATACATTCACAAAATATGGAAAAATATAGGCTATCGAATTAAATAAACATCTAAGAGAACTTGGCATGTAAAATTGCTAAAATATCAGAAACATACACAAAAGTTTAGAGTAGAGTAGGCGAAATACCTTCTTTGTGAGAATGAATCAACCAGCGCAAGTCGATCTGCCAGTCATAGTGGTTGCTACTTGCTAGAAATCATTGCTACAGAGAACGGCAACCATAGGCGTATACAGGAGGGGGGGGGGGCAAACGGGGGAAATGCCCCCCCCCCCCCTGGTCCTTACGTGCCCCCTTTGGTCGAAAATAATTAATGATTTTTCTTTTTTCAGGGAAAAATGTTGAAAATATGCCCCTCTAAAGATATAGTGGGCCAAATCTGCTAAGTTTTTTTTTGGTGGTGGTACCTTATGATTATGATACCCAGGATTCACCCCCCCCCCCCCTGGAATGAATCCTGGGTACGCCACTGACGGCAACCAAATTGGGACCGTTCTGTCGATTTACTACTTTCAGAATGAAAGCACTAACCACAATCACCACCTTTTCTGAAATTTGTGACTTCAGGTCACCGCTGTGACATAAGAAAATCCCAAAATGGATTTCCGGCAAACTGTAAAATCAGAAACGACTGAACCTGGCCCAATTCCCGCAAATGAATGCAAGCCATACAATTCCATCAACGGCAGTGGCGGCGGAAGGTATTTTCGGATGGGGGGGCAAAGCAACCCAGGGGTCCCTCACGTATATTTTGCAGGGCCTCTAAATGGTCGCAACAAAACGTCGGACAGGCCCATGCAGAAGTCGCAGGCCTTCCGAGGGCCCCCTCAGGCCGACTGAGGGCCTTCTGTCGGCCTTAGAGGGCCCATCAGACTGGCTGTGGGCACCTCGAGGCATTCGGTCAACTTCTTGGAGGGCCCCTCTTACAAATTTATGGGGTGGGGGGCAAAATCATATGTTTGCCCCCAAACTTCTTGAGTGGGAGGGGGCAGTTGCCCCTTCCCCTTATCCACCAGCCACTGATCAACGGTCAACCGTTCTAAAACTGGGGATGAGTGAGTCGAGTACCTATAGTGACCTCTGGTCTCCGCTGTGGCCTTGGAAAAAAAAACGAGGACGAATGTTGGGCCTTGCCGCTATGTCCATACTCAGAGACTCTTATCAATTCAAAGCACACTGGTTTGAAAACTGGTGACCTCACTCAAGTCATCGCTGTGACCTTGTAAAAACGAAAACTTTTGCTAGATAGATACCTACATAATCTACCCATTGAGATAGGTATTCGGGAAAAAATGGCTTCCAAGTTCCAAACATCTTGACCCTGACCGTCCTCAAGACACAACATTCGTCCTCATTTCGCTCAAAAAGTTCACAACCTGACACAGGCACGTGACCAAGGGGGAGGGCGGGTGCGCCCCCCCCCCCCCCCCCCCCTGGGGGCCAGGAGGGCCCTTTACGGCGCGCTGCGCGCGCCGAAAAGGGCCGACGAGACCGCGCGAAGCGCGGTCTCGTCGGACCGCGCGACTCGTAAAGGACCGCGCTAAGCGCGGCCCTTAGGCCACCAGAGCCCTCTCTGAAAGACCAGAGGGCCCCTTGGACGTTCAAAAGAGTCCTGTGCATGTCAGAGGGGCCCATGGCCAGACCGAAAGGGCCCCTCAGCGGGTCTGAGGGCCCCCTAGCCAGCACGGAGGGCCCCAGGGCAGATCGGAGGGCCCCTTGAGCATGTCGGCAGGGCGACAAAGCAGCCAGAGCAGTCCGACCAGAGTCGCTGGGCAGATCGGAAGGGCTCCTGGGCAAATCAGAGAGGCCCCTGGCTAGACCAAAAGGGTCCCTGGGCCGGACGGAAGGCCCCTTGAACATGCCGGAATAGTTCTTAGCCAGACTGGAGGGGCCCCTGGGCAGGTCGGAGGGCCCCTGAGCATGTCGGCAGGGCGACAAAGCATCCATTTCAGTCCCTGGCCAGGTCGGAAGGACCTCTGAACAGGCCGAATGGGCCCCTTGACACACAATATTCTTGGAAGGTCAGAGCCCAGAGGAGTCCCTCGTCAGACCGGAAGGGTCAACAATATACCCGAAAGCTCCGATTAAAAAATTTCCTGTAGAGTAAGCCCTCTTTGTATTTTATATATATATATATATATATATATATATATATATATATATATATATATATATATATATATATATATATATATATATATATATATATATATATATATATATATATATATATATATATATATATATATCACCCACTCCACATCATGTCTTTTCGCTTCGCGGATCCCAGATGAGTCCCTGAACAGGTCAGAAGGGCGTTGAAAAGGTCGGAGGGGCCCTAGACGATCTGAAGGGACCCTGGGCCTTTCAACAGTAAGAATGCAGTTGTCCAGGGAATACAACTTAAAATTTTCGCGCCGCTCCGCGGCGCAATTTAACTACAAATTAAATTATATGCGGGTTAGAAAAAATATCGACTCGTTTATCGGCGCATTTATGTTACGTTGCTACTTTCCTATATAATTGGGCAAAATAGTTCACTTTAGCACTTTTTTTACCGCCCTTTTAAATGCACGATAACATTTGTATATGCCCGCACCATACGCAATGTGACGCATTGATGAGAAAGCATATCCAGGGCATACGACTCCAAATTTTCGCGCCACTCCGCGGCGCAATTTGTTCAAGAGTTCCAGGTCTTGAGGTGAAAAATATTCAAAGTTGGTATAGCTGATTCCAAATTGGTGTCGCTGGTTCCAAAGTTAATAT
>JAXIVJ010018055.1:5000-24394 GCA_036785665.1 Chirona hameri | reverse complement strand
TAAACAATAAGGGACTAAGTGGGATATTTTACGTAATTTGGGTCATCTGTCCAGGCTCGCTACTTTTTACCTAGGAAGGCAGGAAAAATGTATGTGTAGCCGATGCTGTACTAGAGGTGTGATGCCAGGCGACCGTAGTACTTTGAAATCCAGCACGCTGCGTTGCAGGGTCATGGCGTAAGCCCTAGCGCATTGGCGCATGTAAATACGAGCGGTTTTAGTTAGTATTTTAAACTAGAGATTGAGCGAGTCAATTATTCGGTTCTGTGCTGGTTTTGGTGATATTAGGCGGAGATTCAAAGGAATCATTGGTTGAACATGTAAATTGATCGGGACGTACCAAAAACGATTATTTACTGCGCTACCGTTTGTTTAGTTGCTGAGTTAAAATAAACATTGTAAATTTGTGTAACATTTTACGGGGGAAAGGAGACATGATGGAGTCGAGAGGGTCGTTGAAGGAAGGAAATGTACACAGCGATGCGGTTCCCCGACAGCATGAGGTAAGGCAAGAATTAAGCCAGTATAGCCGCAGATAAGTAGGATATGTTTCGATTGTTGTTTGAATGGTTCGATTAATTCGTTCTCGTCTTGCTCGCAATACTTAGCCAGAAGCCCGTGTTTAATGATTAAGTACGTTTCCGCTTCAGTAAATTTAACGTTATGTATCAGAGTTGTGGACGATTTCAAATCAAGAAATGGTAACTTTCGCTGAACGGTTAAAACGCCAGGTAACCCAACTACCAGACAAAGTATTAGTGAGGTTGGGTAGAGACTCGTCATTCTAGCTTGGCAGGTAAGGATATCAAATGTAAGGACCATATCACTGAGACGGCATCGATTGGTTATAAAGTATCGGTTCATTCTGTCGCTTAGAGGTGTGCTCTATGTTGAGCGGGACAACACAAATCGGAGACTGGTAAGTTACCGCCAGGGGATTGTCTGTCTAAGATTGCATATGTAAAATCGGCGATGCGCTATTAGCTATTGGTCCAGCATCGCTTCCTACCGACGATTGTTTAAGGACGGTGTATGAGAAATGCGATTCCTTAGCCGTCAATGCGACCTCGTTTCTGTCGCTGATAAACTCGTGCCGCTGATCCGGAGTGGTTAACGTTAAATCCCTGTCTATATTACCTTCTTTGGAATTATCGATCAAACCATAACTAGTTCAGCCCGTAAAAGGTTCTAAGGGTGCAGCAACCCGCAACAGACGTATACTTGCGAGTCAGTGGATGATAAGTATAACAGTCAAATTAACTTTCTTAATATTGTGAGTCTCCTAACCGTCTGTTAAAAATACACCTTCAGCCAGCAGCTCGCGATTTACGACATTACAGCCGACGCCTTCCCTTTGTTAACGTCATGGTACAACTGTAATGTTAGATGTCCTGTATATTGACAGTCCAAGTAGTAACTTAAGCCTTATTATTAGCCAACTATAAACAGCGTTAAATTATTTGAATATATTCTGACGATGGTGCACTGCCGATTATATTGAAGTTTAAAAGTGATATTTAGGAGATTACTAGCTGATGCTTATTGAAATGGGTCATTTGTGATATATGCACGTTATCTCTGGTGGCGATTCTTTTTGGACAACGTTTCCCATGTGGGAAATTACCTAAGAGTCATATAATTTACGTCCCCGATAGAGAACTGGTAAAGCGGTTAGTACTCAGGCATAGTTGGAGAAACGTCGCTGATACTGATTTCGTAATAGGATAGCTAGAAGGACATGGACAGGACAGGGAGGTGTCATTCCTGCAACAGTGGTCAGGACAGGCCAGGGAGGTGTGATCCCTGCAACAATGGGTCAGGACAGGCCAGGGAGGTGTGATCCCTGCAACAATGGGTCAGGACAGTGCTGGGAGGTGTGATCCCTGCAACAATGGGTCAGGACAGTGCTGGGAGGTTTGATCCCTGCAACAGTGGGACAGGACAGGCCAGGGAGGTGTGATCCCTGCAACAATGGGTCAGGACAGGCCGGGGAGGTGTGATCCCTGCAATAATGGGTCAGGACAGTGCTGGGAGGTTTGATCCCTGCAACAATGGGTCAGGACAGTGCTGGGAGGTTTGATCCCTGCAACGGTGGGACAGGACAGGGAGGTGTGATCCCTGCAACAGTGGGATAGGACAGGACAGGGAGGTGTGATTCCTGCAACAGTGGGACAGGACAGGGAGGTGTGATCCCTGCAACAGTGGGTCAGGACAGGACAGGACAGGGAGGTGTGATCCCTGCAACAGTGGGACAGGACAGGACAGGGAGGTGTGATCCCTGCAACAGTGGGTCAGAACAGGACAGGACAGAGATTAAATCGTATCGGAGCTTGGAGGAGAGGCATGACGGCTTGTGTGCCCGATCCTTGTATCGAAAATCTATCAGCGTGGTGAAACATGTGAATGAAAGTGCTCGTGGAAAATTATGCCCAGACCGAGTGATATCGGCTGGCCGCATATCACAGGGAGGTTACAATTAGTAAGTCCGAGACTGCGGGTGCCAAATGCCAGAGGATGATAGGTTGGCGCAGAAAAAGGAGGGCGAGGGAGGAAGGATAAGAGGGAGGAGGAGGCCGGACGTGCCTCAGAAGTCACTCTAGGTTAAACGGGAAGATCTCCTCTAGAGATTCCCGGGCGCCCGCAGTCGGTATATAGGCAAGGACATCCGCGTAGCTCGCCGTCGATGTCGGTCGATGTTAACTTAGAAAGTTGGTCCGGCGGAGCCAGGTCGTGGCCCGGATGGAGGTCAGAGGTCCGGCGGAGCCCAAGGTAGGCCCGGATAGGGGACCCAGGTCCGGCGGAGCCCAGGTCGGAGGCCCGGACAGTAGGTATAGGAGCCTCTCCCGGACAGAGAGGATAAGACGAGCAGTAAAGCGTAGTCGGTGTTTCATATAAGTCCTATGGATAAACTAGCTCCCTTCTAAAGTAGGAACCGGACGGATTACGTTGAATACATATATTCTGGGCGGCCCACGCAGCAATGCTGTCGTTCAGCGGAGCGCTAGTAGGATTTCGTATTGACGAGGACATTTATCCTACCTGGGAGTCACTCATCCAGCTGGCATCCGGCACTACTGGGAGGGAATTTTTTTGGGACGGACATATAATTATGGGGCGAATGAAAGCGGAATGTCTGTAGCTGGGAAAGTGGCAGTGCGGATGATGACGGATAAATCTTAGGTTAAGGCCCAGTAGGAGTAGTCCGAACTTTGCCTGCCGTACGGATCATCACTCGAAGGAAAGCAAAACTTAGCGACGCTGGGCGTAAGACAAAGTGGGCGATTTTGGCTTTGGAGGTGAGCAGGGGTTCGAGGGGATGGGTAACTGGACGGATGACCTAACTTACGATCCGACTTACGATTGTAAAGAGATACCTAATCACGAAAGTTGGCAGTGGTCACCAGGGCGTCACAACCGACGCTAATCCTACCCCTTTTCCCTTTGTACCGTCCTCACCCTCATGGGCGAGACACTGCCCCTCCCGTCCTCGAGCAGTGAAATGGCATGTCGGTGAACCAGCCTATACGATGGACCAGGATGATCAGTCTCTCAAAATTTAAAAGCATCTACCACCATCAGATGTTTTGGTACGCGGAAGGGGATCTTGCTACGCTACGCTATACCTACATCTCTACATCTGTCTCAACATCTACGCTATGCCACACCTACATCTCTACATCAGTTTCTACATCTCCCATCACTTCTAGCAGACCTACGAACCGGACAGGTCACTGCAGGTCGCTGCATGTCACTGCAGGTCACTGCATGTCACTGCAGGTCACTGCAGGTCACTGCAGGTCATGGCAGGTCACTGCAGGTCATGACAGGTCACTGCAGGTCACTGCAGAACACTGCAGGTCACTGCAGAACACTGCAGGTCACTGCAGGTCACGGCAGGTCACCGAAGGTCGAGCTGACGAAGAGGACAAGAGGGATCAGCAGTTCCCAGTACAGCCAGAGGGAGCAGCAGCTTCCCATGACAGCTGGTGGAGTGGATGCACTCTTCGTCTCCCATTTCTCTTCTTTCTCTTTAAACCCCCGCTCTCCTTCTACCTTCTTCTCCATTCCCCTCTCCCTACAATGTATCCCCCCACTGCTATCCCACTCTACAACGTACCCCTCCCTCCACACGCCAGAGTGGAGCGGAACCCGGCCCAGCTCCTTGTTCCCTATCATACCCTCCCACTCTCTCTACCCCTATGACCCCTCTGTCATTCCCCAACGCTACAGTACCAATGAACTTTAAATATTATTTTAATTCGAATACACACAATTGTATTAACCCTATTTGTAACAGGCTCCTGGCTACCTCTATTTGTAACAGGGGGGGGGGCGGATTCCGCCCCCCCCCCCCGGAGATCTCGAGATCTACCCGTCCGATTTTAAAAATGAAACGGTGTTTGCTTCTCCTCAACACGATCTACATTTCTAAATAATAAACAAATCTAAATTTTTGATAGGGGAGCAACAGGGGGGCAAAAACTAAAAAAAAAATAGTGGTATTTTTGATCCAACATAGCGTCCATGTTTATCGACCGATTTTAACACAACTAATAGGAATCGATAGAGATTGAATTGGAAATTGATATATGATGGTGACGTTTGAAAATTCAAAAATCATAGGCGTGTGCAGGTCACTCAATATGGGGGTGAAGTAAATGCGTAATAAAACCATTTTTTTATGTTGTTTTTTTTGATAAATGAAATGGTATGTGATTGTGACATTAGAAACAACTGTTATAAATCATATTTTTTGCCATAGGCGGTACCAGGTTAGTGAAAAAGAGAGGTAAAATTGGAAAGAAATATTAACCGCAGACAAGTTGCTACCCAGCACTATAAATATGTTACTGATCGTAGATAGTTCCTTTTTGCATGTTGTACTTCATCATAGGCGTATCCACGATCCACACTGGGGCGGCACATGACCTTTTGATAAGTATATTATCCGCTATTATGATACTAACTGGTCAACAGTGACTATTTCACTAAAACTTCAATTAATATTGCTTACCCCCCTCTTTACCCTACCTGGACTCGCCTATTATCTTATAATCGTTCGTAGAGTAGCCTGTGGTGCGTGTTTCATTCAAAAACTGCAGTATGTTATGTCATTGTACGCCCATGCCTCTTAGTTTCCTTGCAATAATATGACCCCCTTTCTTCCATTCCTGAGCGCGCCTCTGCCAAAAATGACTTTATTCCCTTTTCTGGCCTCATATGTGCATGTATCATTATAAGCTAAACGTCTATTGCGCCGTTATCGCTGGCATATCGTCATCACCATGCCAGTCACCCCCCTTTTCATGTGCCTGAACACGCCCCTGAAACTCTATATGTAATAAATTATGCAAATAATGGAAGCAGAAGCTATCTTTTACATCTTGATAGCTATAAATGTCCCTTACATCGCTCTTTTGGCGTCCCGCCAAGCATTGAATACTTTCTGGAAACCCCCCCCCCCCTTTCAAGCCCCTGAAACCGCCTCTGCCATGCAATTTGTATGACATTTCATTAACATCAACTAATTTGCGCTTGTTGCAATCACCGTAAACCGATGTAACGCTTTCATATTTGAGGCAGTTAGGAAGAAACCCGTGAAGGTCGCATTTCCGTATTATCGCCAAATGTCGCTTCCGAACCCACCCAAAACTGTGCCCTGGCATCGCCTCTGTTCAGGTTAAGAACTCAAAATTTTGACTCCAAATGCGATATTCAATTCTATGAAAAGTCCCAAAATTTCATGCGCCTGCTCCCAGCCGTTCTGGAGATATCTGCGAAAAACATGAGGGGGGGGGGGGGGGCGGAATCCGCCCCTTCCCCCCCCCTGTTACAAATAGGGTTAAATATATTTCGTTTTCTATTCAGATATTTTCCGATGTGATTACCATATCATACTATATAGTTGAAATTCTAGAAGAAAATGAGAACTATTCCAAAAAGCATATCAGAAATAGTTGATATGGTAATAGTTAGTTTATTCTAGTTTGAACCAGGCGTGACGTAGCCATGGCAGTCGCCAAACTTGAACCTACTCATTATATAAGTACTCTGGGTAGAAACGAGCCGAATAGACGACTGACACCACCTACACGGCGTAGAACAAACGGTCTACGGAGACCAGCGTTCGTGTATTTTTATCTACCCAACTCATCAATAATAGGCAATAAAGTACGAACAAAGTTGGCAACGCAGACCCACAATGACTGGGGTCGGGACTCATACATACACCCGTGGACATTCCACCGCGAAAAAATGTACGAAAATATCACACGCAAGGAGCAAGTGAGCACGGTCACGGTCACAGCAAGTGAGCACGGTCACATCCATCGACTCTTTAGGCCCAGGTTTAGATATTAAGCAAGCCCGTGGATTCTTCTCCGCTTAACTTTGGGTGAGCGGAAGTACACATTGCGCTTATCACACCAGCAAGCCCGTGGATTCTTCTCCGCTTAACTTTGGGTGAGCGGAAGTACACATTGCGCTTATCACACCAGCAAGCCCGGGGATTCTTCTCCGCTTAACTTTGGGTGAGAGGAAGTACACATTGCGCTTATCACACCAGCAAGCCCGGGGATTCTTCTCCGCTTAACTTTGGGTGAGAGGAAGTACACATTGCGCTTATCACACCAGCAAGCCCGGGGATTCTTCTCCGCTTAACTTTGGGTGAGAGGAAGTACACATTGAGCTTACCACACCATAGCCAGTACAGAGAAAAACGAACCAACGACCCAGGCGGTTGTGATTGTTACGAAGGGCACAGCTGCAGGAATGCAGTTCTGCAGGATGGACCGAAATGGTGCCAGAACCACCGGTGTTTCGTATCTCAGACAGGTTTGACCCGGCTGGTCTTGATCGGGACGGAGGGCCTCGTGTCTTCAGAGTACGACATAATTATATCGCAGTACATCAAGCACAAAGTTTGGGTTAATCTTAATTCAGCGAACAATAATCAACCACCAATGAAGTGATACGCCATTCGCAAGAAACTCACACACCTGCATACCACAGCCCTTCATAGCACAATCCGAGGAAGCATGATGTTCACAGATGTTCAACAAATACCAGCCACAACAGTTCAAACCGAATAGACAGTGAATATCATGAGCAAACTATTGAGAACCACCCTTCTACGTAAACAGGTAGATAGAGTGGGTCCATCACCAAAGTCTATAGTTGCAATACGCTAGCAACTTGTGTTTAGTTGTTTGTGTTTGATTGATGTACAATTGTGCAATTAAACATGAGCAGCGCGCAATTTCCATCAACTACTGCAACACTACTAACCTGAGTGCTAAGCTTGCTATAATTCATATAATCAAGTACTACAACCTAGAGATTGTCTGACAGGGGCTCGACAAATAACCTGCACCAGGACCCGGGTCAGCTTATGATATGGTAAGAAGCCAGACCTCAGTGGTGACACCTTGCGGGCACGAATACGAACCACACCAACACTAAGTCCCCCAGTCCGACCCGGCCGGACACCAGAGGCCTGTTCACGGGGTCTGCGGCCGCCGCGGCGGCTCTCGCGGCCAGGAGGCGGAGCTTCATTTGAACAATTTTGAACACTTTTGCGGCCGCTGATGGCGTCCGATAAATGGCACGTGTAGCGTTCGCAACGAATAGTCAATTTCATGAAAACCCTCAATGTTTTCCAAAACCACTCAACTACATGAATATCTATGAGTCACTACGTGTTGTCATTTTTGGTCAAACAACCGCCAGTGAGCTGCGATATCAACAAAACAGTTTGCAACCTTTGTCAGACGCGCGCCATTTATGTCTAAGTTCGTTTGCGGCTGCACCCGAGCAACCGCAGGAGCCGCAGAGCGGAGAGTCTCTCCTCCCGGATCTGCTCTTTCGTGATTGGCTGGCGATTAAGTCCCGCCCTTTTGGCCGCGGGGGCCGCGGCGGCCGCAGACCCCGTGAACAGGCCTCAGGTCACCAGACTGGACGACAGCCGCCCCGGACACACAATTCACCGGCAGGCGGTGTCAGTGTCGGGTGTCAGTGCGGGGTGTCAGTGTCGGGTGTCAGTGTCAGTGCGGGGTGTCAGTGTCGGGTGTCAGTGCGGGGTGTCAGTGTCGGGTGTCAGTGCGGGTGTCAGTGCGGGTGTCAGTGCGGGTGTCAGTGCGGGGTGTCAGTGTCGGGTGTCAGTGTCGGGTGTCAGTGTCGGGTGTCAGTGTCGGGTGTCAGTGTCGGGTGTCAGTGTCGGGTGTCAATGTCAGTGGCGGGTGTCAGTGTCGGGTGTCAGTGCGGGGTGTCAGTGTCAGTGTCGGGTGTCAGTGCCGGGTGTCCGTGCGGGGTGTCAGTGCGGGGTGTCAGTGCGGGGTGTCAGTGTCGGGTGTCAGTGTCGGGTGTCAGTGTCGGGTGTCAGTGTCGGGTGTCAGTGTCAGTGGCGGGTGTCAGTGGCGGGTGTCAGTGTCGGGTGTCAGTGTCGGGTGTCAGTGCGGTTTGTCAGTGTCGGGTGTCGGGTGTCAGTGCGGGGTGGCAGTGTCGGGTGTCAGTGTCGGGTGTCAGTGCGGGGTGTCAGTGCGGGGTGTCAGTGTCGGGTGTCAGTGCGGGGTGTCAGTGCGGGGTGTCAGTGCGGGGTGTCAGTGTCGGGTGGCAGTGCGGGGTGTCAGTGTCGGGTGTCAGTGCGGGGTGTCAGTGTCGGGTGTCAGTGTCGGGTGTCAGTGCGGGGTGTCAGTGTCAGGTGTCAGTGCGGGGTGTCAGTGTCGGGTGTCAGTGTCGGGTGTCAGTGCGGGGTGTCAGTGTCGGGTGTCAGTGTCGGGTGTCAGTGTTGGGTGTCAGTGCGGGGTGTCAGTGCGGGGTGTCAGTGTCGGGTGTCAGTGTCGGGTGTCAGTGCGGGGTGTCAGTGTCGGGTGTCAGTGCGGGGTGTCAGTGTCAGTGTCGGGTGTCAGTGTCGGGTGTCAGTGTCGGGTGTCAGTGCGGGGTGTCAGTGGCGGGTGTCAGTGGCGGGTGTCAGTGTCAGGTGTCAGTGTCGGGTGTCAGTGTCAGTGTCGGGTGTCAGTGCGGTTTGTCAGTGCCGGGTGTCAGTGCGGGGTGTCAGTGTCGGGTGTCGGGTGTCAGTGCGGGGTGTCAGTGTCGGGTGTCAGTGTCAGTGTCGGGTGTCAGTGTCAGTGTCGGGTGTCAGTGCCGGGTGTCAGTGCGGGGTGTCAGTGTCGGGTGTCAGTGTCGGGTGTCAGTGCCGGGTGTCAGTGCCGGGTGTCAGTGCCGGGTGTCAGTGCGGGGTGTCAGTGTCGGGGGTCGGGTGTCAGTGCGGGGTGTCAGTGTCGGGTGTCGGGTGTCAGTGCGGGGTGTCAGTGTAGGGTGTCAGTGTCAGTATCGGGTGTCAGTGCCGGGTGTCAGTGCGGGGTGTCAGTGTCGGGGGTCGGGTGTCAGTGCGGGGTGTCAGTGTCGGGTGTCGGGTGTCAGTGCGGGGTGTCAGTGTCGGGTGTCAGTGTCGGGTGTCAGTGCCGGGTGTCACTGTCGGGTGTCAGTGCGGGGTGTCAGTGCGGGGTGTCAGTGTCGGGTGTCGGTGCGGGGTGTCAGTGTCGGGGGTCGGGTGTCAGTGCGGGGTGTCAGTGTCGGGTGTCGGGTGGCAGTGTCTGGTGTCAGTGCGGGGTGTCAGTGCGGGGTGTCAGTGCGGGGTGTCAGTGTCGGGTGTCAGTGTCTGTGTCAGTGTCGGGTGTCAGTGCCGGGTGTCAGTGCCGGGTGTCAGTGCGGGGTGTCAGTGTCGGGGGTCGGGTGTCAGTGCGGGGTGTCAGTGTCGGGTGTCAGTGCCGGGTGTCACTGTCGGGTGGCAGTGTCGGGTGGCAGTGTCTGGTGTCAGTGCGGGGTGGCAGTGTCGGGTGTCAGTGCGGGGTGTCAGTGTCGGGTGTCAGTGTCAGTATCGGGTGTCAGTGCCGGGTGTCAGTGCGGGGTGTCAGTGTCGGGTGTCAGTGTCGGGTGTCAGTGCGGGGTGTCAGTGTCGGGTGTCAGTGCCGGGTGTCACTGTCGGGTGTCAGTGTCGGGTGGCAGTGTCGGGTGTCAGTGCGGGGTGTCAGTGTCGGGTGTCAGTGTCTGTGTCAGTGTCGGGTGTCAGTGCCGGGTGTCAGTGTCGGGTGTCAGTGCGGGGTGGCAGTGTCGAGTGTCGGGTGTCAGTGCGGGGTGTCAGTGTCGGGGGTCGGGTGTCAGTGCGGGGTGTCAGTGCGGGGTGTCAGTGTCGGGTGGCAGTGTCGGGTGTCAGTGTCGGGTGTCAGTGTCGGGTGTCAGTGCGGGGTGTCAGTGCGGGGTGTCAGTGCGGGGTGGCAGTGTCTGGTGTCAGTGTCGGGTGGCAGTGCGGGGTGTCAGTGTCGGGTGTCGGGTGTCAGTGCGGGGTGGCAGTGTCGAGTGTCGGGTGTCAGTGCGGGGTGTCAGTGTCGGGGGTCGGGTGTCAGTACGGGGTGTCAGTGTCAGTGTCGGGTGTCAGTGCGGGGTGTCAGTGTGGGGTGTCAGTGTCGGGTGGCAGTGCGGGGTGTCAGTGTCGGGTGTCAGTGCGGGGTGTCAGTGTCGGGTGTCAGTGCGGGGTGTCAGTGTCGGGTGGCAGTGCCGGGTGTCACTGTCGGGTGTCAGTGTCGGGTGTCAGTGCGGGGTGTCAGTGTCGGGTGGCAGTGCGGGGTGGCAGTGTCGGGTGTCGGGTGTCAGTGCGGGGTGTCAGTGCGGGGTGTCAGTGTCGGGTGTCAGTGTCGGGTGTCAGTGTCGGGTGTCAGTGCGGGGTGTCAGTGTCGGGTGGCAGTGTCTGGTGTCAGTGTCGGGTGTCAGTGCCGGGTGTCAGTGCGGGGTGTCAGTGTCGGGTGACAGTGCGGGGTGTCAGTGTCGGGTGTCAGTGCGGGGTGTCAGTGTCGGGTGTCAGTGCGGGGTGTCAGTGTCAGTGTCGGGTGTCAGTGCGGGGTGTCAGTGCCGGGTGTCAGTGTCGGGTGTCAGTGTCGGGTGTCAGTGCGGGGTGTCAGTGTCGGGTGTCAGTGTCGGGTGTCAGTGTCGGGTGTCAGTGTCAGTGTCGGGTGTCAGTGTCAGTGTCGGGTGTCAGTGCGGGGTGTCAGTGTCGGGTGGCAGTGTCGGGTGGCAGTGCGGGTGTCAGTGTCGGGTGTCAGTGTCGGGTGTCAGTGTCGGGTGTCAGTGTCAGTGTCGGGTGTCAGTGTCGGGTGTCAGTGCGGGGTGTCAGTGTCGGGTGTCAGTGTCGGGCGTCAGTGTCGGGTGTCAGTGTCGGGTGTCAGTGTCGGGTGTCAGTGTCGGGTGGCAGTGCGGGGTGTCAGTGTCGGGTGTCAGTGCGGGGTGGCAGTGTCGGGTGTCAGTGTCGGGTGGCAGTGTCGAGTGTCGGGTGTCAGTGCGGGGTGTCAGTGTCGGGTGTCAGTGCCGGGTGTCAGTGTCGGGGGTCGGGTGGCAGTGTCGGGTGTCAGTGCGGGGTGGCAGTGTCGGGTGTCGGGTGTCAGTGCGGGGTGGCAGTGTCGAGTGTCCCTGTCAGCCAGTGTCAGAGTGAGGTGTCATGTGTCAATGTCGGGTCAGATGTCGGGTGTCATTGTCGGGGTCCCTGTCAGACGATGTCGGGCGTCAGTGAGGCGCGGCCGGCCACAGGGCGTCAGTGCGGCGCGGCCGACCACAGGGCGTCAGTGAGGCGCGTCCGGCCACAGGGCGTCAGTGCGGCGCGGCCGGCCACAGGGCGTCAGTGAGGCGCGGCCGGCCACAGGGCTTCAGTGAGGCGCGGCCGGCCACAGGGCGTCAGAGCGGCGCGGCCGGCCACAGGGCGTGCGCCAGCAGCGGCGTCAGACAACCGGTGGCTATGGTCATCAGCAGGTTGACCGAGTGGTTGTCCAGCAGGGGGCGGCCGCTGATGGCGCGGACCCCGGGCCCGGGCCGCTCCACCACCGCACCCTTCTCCGTCACACCTGCAGCAACGCAGAGGGCAGGGTGATGATGGTGATGGTGATGGTGATGATGATGATGATGATGATGATGATGGTGATGGTGATGGTGATGGTGATGGTGATGATGGTGATGGTGATGGTGATGGTGATGGTGATGGTGATGGTGATGGTGATGGTGATGGTGATGGTGATTGTGATTGTGATTGTGATGGTGATGGTGATGGTGATGGTGATGGTGATGGTGATGGTGATGGTGGTGATGGTGATGGTGATGGTGATGGTGATGGTGATGGTGATGGTGATGGTGATGGTGATGGTGATGGTGATGGTGGTGATGGTGATGGTGATGGTGATGGTGATGGTGATGGTGATGGTGATGATGATGATGGTGATGGTGATGGTGATGGTGATGGTGATGGTGATAAGTAGGGCTCGTGGCGCACCCACTGCTGTGGTCGTATGACGCGTATACCTACAATGTTGATACACAAGGAAACATGTCACAGCCGCATTAAGTGAGAGCAAACGCTATTCATGATGATAATGAAAATCAACATCATGAGCATTTGGAGAAGGAAACATAAATTTTCCCAAGGTGCCAGGACGAACTACTCTTTAAAAACTACAGCAGGGTATCTATGCTGTTGTTATGCCTCAGAACCTGCAGCAACACAGAGGGCAGGGTGATGATGGTGATGGTGTTACTTGAGAATCTTGAGAATCACTGTTAAGTTTGTTACTTGAGAATCACTGCAGTGTGGCGCTGTGTAGGCAGTGTTAAACGGTGCTGTCACCTGAGAACTGCAGCGTGGCGCCCAGCAGCGAGTCGATCAGGCTGCCCAGCAGTCCGGCCAGCAGGCCGACCGTGACCAGCGGCCACTGCGGCGGGTGTCCGGCCAGCGCGCGGCCGCTCAGCGCCGCCAGCTGCGTCAGCCAGCAGGCCAGGCCGATCAGCGCACCGCCCAGCAGGCTGGCCAGCGTGCCGGCCACCGACACGCCGCCGTTCGTACCTGCAGCGCCGCAGAACCGGCGGCAAACGGGCGGGGAGGGGTCAGTCGCGTGAAGGCAGGGGTGGTCATACGCGAGTGGCAGGACTTGATGGAGGAACCTACTGAGCCACTTTTGTGTTGCGTGAGGTGAAAAGCTGATCCGAAACGTGGTACCCGACGTTTCCAGAATTGCTGTATCCCAAGGGTTGTAAGTTATAACGACTGCAAAATTATCATTCAATTCACTATAACTAGATGACCTGAAATTTATATGGCCATGTATTTATATAGCCATTTATTTATACAGCCAGCTAATTTATATAGCCAGCCAATACGTTCGATGCCCATTAACCGGTCCGATTTAGGTATTTATTTTAATAAACCATTTATTTTAATAAACCATTTATTTTAATAAACCATTTATTTTAATAAACCATTTATTTTAATAAACCATTTATTTTAATACACCATGTATTTTAATAAACCATTTATTTTAATAAACCATTTATTTTAATAAACCATTTATTTTAATAAACCATTTATTTTAATAAACCATTTATTTTAATAAACCATTTATTTTAATAAACCATTTATTTTAATAAACCATTTATTTCAGTGAAATACTGTAAAAGAAAGGCTTGTAAGCGACGATTGAAAGATACAGAATTAACAACAAATAAAGTACAAATAGCATATAACATATTTAATAACGATAAATGCGATACAAATGTGTAACTCCTATGTAAAGCTAAGGAAGAGCTAGAAGATCATAGGCAACCACATATAGAAGGGTTAATCATACGATCTAGAACGCAGTGGCATGAAGAAGGCGAAAGAAGTTCCAAATATTTTTTATCGTTGGAAAAAAGAAACGTCGCCAAAAAATGCATACAATATTTACAGAATGAAGGCCAAACAATAACTAAATCAGACGCGATTTTGTCGCTGTTCACTAAAACCCTGCAGGATAAATACTCTGTTCAGAACGCCGTTGATTTTGACTTAGATTTTATTAGAAGTAACATTACAGAAAAATTGACCGAAGACGAAAAAGTCTCGTTAGACGCAGAATTTACCCTCCAGGAACTGTCAACAAAAGAAGGCGAAAGAAGAAGCAAGACATGAAGAAAGGAAAAACACCAGGTAGTAATGGATTTTCAGTAGATTTCTTCCGTTGCTTTTGGAAACAGTTGGATATTTTCTTGCACCGCGCTTTAAAGTTCAGTTTTTCACGAGGAGAATTACTAACAACACATCGAGAAAGCATTATAACTCTGATACCGAAAGCAGGACGACCATCTCACTCACTCAAAGGATGGCGTCCGATCTCGCTTCTAAATGTTGATTATAAAATTATTTCAGCTGCCATCGCTAACAGATTTAAGAAAGTCATCGATCATATAATCAGTTCATCGCAGTCAGCTTATATCAAAGGAAGGTATATTGGCGAAAACAGTTGTCTAGTGTACGATGTAATAGCACACATAAGTAAGACTAATCAAGCAGGTGTAATAATGGCCGCATATTTTGAAGCAGCCTTCGAAACGGTATCATGGCCGTATGTGAGAGCAGTTCTAGAAGAACTTAATTTCGGAAATAACTTCATAGAAATAATTAATATAATGTACTTAAACAAACAAAACTTCTCCCGTATACTAATAAATGGCTTTTTAGATGAAAGAATATACCTACATAGAGGTATAAGGCAAGGCGATCCCGTCTCAGGATATCTCTTCAATATAGCCGTTCTGATCCTAGCAAAACAAATAGCAACTTCAAATAAATTAACGGGCATCCATCTTGGTGCCAACACAGAAGTACGCATCAGTCAATATGCAGACGATACAATATTGTTCCTAGACAGCTCTGAGCGTTCCTTAATGGGGGCTACAGAGGAACTCGCAAAATTTTCTGCACAATCGGGACTTAAGCTCAATTGGGATAAAACTTCATGTCTGGCACTCGGCTTCCTAAACACACCAGAACATTATAATAATATCTTAGTGAATACAATTAAATGGGTAAATGAAATTAAAATTCTTGGAATATATTTTAAGCGTAGTATCAACAACATCACGGAAAACAATTTAGAGAGAAAGCTCATCCTTCTCGAGAACGAGATCGCACAGTAGAAGAGACGTCATATTACACCTCTTGGAAAAATAACTGTGATAAAATCGTTGCTGCTGTCCAAACTCGTACATCTTTTTATGGCTTTACCGAATCCCTCACAAGTTTACATTAAAAAGATTGAACAAATGCTATACGGTTTTATATGGAATAACAAACCAGATCGCATTAAAAGAACGAAAATAATTCAGAAGCTTGAATTTGATGGACTCCAAATGATTGACTTAACATCTTTTATACACAGCTTGAAAATGTCATGGTTAAAACGATTAGTTAGTTCCACAGCCGATTGGACAAAATCGGCAAACCTACAGCAGTTAGACCCCTTGAAGCTTCTCACATACAGCACAGCACAGCTGAAAGTAATAAAAACACAGATAAGCAACATATTCTGGCGAGAAGTGGTAGATTCTCTCATTCAATTTAATAAACTGTTAAATCTTCAACCTGAAGACATAATAAGAGAGCATTTATGGTTCTCAGACTACACAAAATTCAAAACATCCATTGTCAATCAATGGGATAACCAAGGACTAAGATTCATTGGAGATCTGTTTAATGATAAAAACGGCAACATACTAACACGAGAAGAAATAAAAGTACAATATCGAATATCAATGACATTTCTGTGCTATGAAACATTAATACGTAGCTTACCTCAAAGCGTCAGAAACGCAATACGCTTGCCTTTCGAAAGGCCGAATATCCCTTTCAAGTTACAATTGTTCCTCACTAAGCCAAATATCACAAAATACTGCTATTCATTATTTATCGATACATTGCGCAAAAAAAAATGTGACATTACTGATAGAAACCGAAAACAAAAATGGGAACGCGATGTCGGCTTCCATCATGCAGGGAGTTTGTTGCACATTAAACAATCTACGAATTCAGTGTATTTACTTTACCTGCATTACAGAATAATAAGTAGAATAATAACAACTAATAAGTTCTTACATACAATTCGAATATCCGACAATAGCACTTGCACATTTTGTACGCGTGATACAGAAACAATAATTCATTTATTCTGGCAGTGTCCAGTTACTCAAACATTTTTGCAAGATATCGATAGAAAGTTGCAAACTCAATATCAAATACATTTTCACCACAACGTTCAGTCATGGTTCTTCCCACAAGAAACAGATCCATTACAAACACTCATAATCACTGTAGCTAAAGCAGTAATATACAGATCCCGAAACGCCGGTAAAAAACCTGAAACCACTCATATGATAAATTTATTAAAAATTGAAGCACAAAAAGAACAGCTTGCCAGCAGACTGAAAGACAAGATTGAGAGTTTTGAAAATAAATGGAAAACATTAAAGGTTATCTTCTCGTAATTAGGAAATTATTAAATGCGTTACGCACTCGTGGCTGACGCCAATGCACATGAACACACACACACACACACACACACACACACACACACACACACACACACACACACACACACACACACACACACACACACACACACACACACACACACACACACACACACACACACACACACACACACACACACGCACGCACGCACGCACGCACGCACGCACGCACGCACGCACGCACGCACGCACGCACGCACGCACGCACGCACGCACGCACGCACGCACGCACGCACGCACGCACGCACGCACGCACGCACGCACGCACGCACGCACGCACGCACGCACGCACGCACGCACGCACGCACGCACGCACGCACGCACGCACGCACGCACGCACGCACGCACGCACGCACGCACGCACGCACGCACGCACGCACGCACGCACGCACGCACGCACGCACGCACGCACGCACGCACGCACGCACGCACGCACGCACGCACGCACGCACGCACGCACGCACGCACGCACGCACGCACGCACGCACGCACGCACGCACGCACGCACGCACGCACGCACGCACGCACGCACGCACGCACGCACGCACGCACAGACGGACATCTTATAATTAATCATACAAGATAAGATAAGATCACAAGACCTAATGTTATATATCAATCAACCCAAGCAAAGACATCAGATACCACCATCCACCGGGAACTCAGCACACAGCAGAACCCTCAACAGAATAGTAATCCGCCATGACGACACAAGGCCTGGGTTGGCACCCGTTCTGCACCTGGCAGAACCCCCCCCCCCCCCCCCCCCCCCCGTCGCGTCTCACCGGTGGGAACTCGTCTGTGATCAGGATCGGGTCGCCCCTGGCCAGCACGGTGCCCAGCTCTGACGCCCATGTGTCGGCGTTGGCCGCCGCCAGAGAGCCTGAAACGAGTGCGTCACGTGATCACCGGCGCTGGGCAGCAGAATCGTCTGACGTGATTCAACAGTCTGACGGAGGTTAGGTAAGCCGGGTGTCTGCATGCGATACACTTAGCACGCTTAGCGGCGATAGGATGCACTGGCGGATCCAGGGGGGGGGGGGGAGCAAAGCGCTCATGCCCCCCCCCCCCCAAAAAGCCCGAAATCGGCGCAATATTGACACATTTCCTGAGATAGAAGAAAATCTAAGCAACTTTTACTAAGGAAAGTTTGTTTAAAATCAGTCATCAATGCATAAGCAAGCAAAATCCAATGAGTTTTCAGAATTGTGTGAGATTTTTGGGGATTTGCCCCCCCCCCCCCCACACATAAAAAACACCCGTACTCTACGCTCCCCCCCCCCCCCCCCCCCCCCCCACACACACACACACATCCCAAACCACCGTTCTGGATCCGCAAATGATGGGATGTGCAACCCCCTATAATCACAATAGTAAAAGATGCTGTTGTTAGTGCTCGCAGGCACACAGCGAGTGTGATGTTAAGCATTTACCAGTGCAACACCACATCAATTATGGCAGCACCGCTGGCGTTCCAGGACAGATCTAATATAATATCCAGACCATAGCAGAGCAGCGCTCTCATCCTTAAACCATCCACTGCGGAGGGGATCCATCGGACGTAACACCACTTCCGTAAGCGGTCCATCACATCTGCCCCCCCCCCCCCCCCCCACCGCCTCCGAGGGTCCGCCGAATTACCACCACTCTCGGGGAGCCTGCTGGACGTACCGAGTACGGCCAGCGCCAGCACGGAGCTATGGAAGTGCGCGTGGAAGTCGATCGGCCGCTCCCGGCAGCCGCACTCGATCATGTAGAGGCAGGCGAACTGGGCAGCGGCGCCGCCGTTACACAGCACCTGACGCCAGTTCCGCTGGCCGCCTGGAGGGACGATATAGAGGGGTCGGTCAGGGTCGCCACACAGACACACACACAGACACACACACACAGACACACACACACACACAGACACACACACACAGACACACACACACAGACACACACACACAGACACACAGACACACACACACAGACACACACACACAGACACACACACACAGACACACACACACAGACACACACACAGACACACACACACACACACAGACACACACACACAGACACACACACACACACAGACACACACACACAGACACACACACACAGACACACACACACAGACACACACAGACAGACACACACAGACAGACACACACAGACAGACACACACAGACAGACACACACAGACAGACACACACAGACAGACACACACAGACAGACACACACAGACAGACACACACAGACAGACACACACAGACAGACACACACAGACAGACACACACAGACAGACACACACAGACAGACACACACAGACAGACACACACAGACAGACACACACAGACAGACACACACAGACAGACACACACAGACAGACACACACAGACAGACACACACAGACAGACACACACAGACAGACACACACAGACAGACACACACAGACAGACACACACAGACAGACACACACAGACAGACACACACAGACAGACACACACAGACAGACACACACAGACAGACACACACAGACAGACACACACAGACAGACACACACAGACAGACACACACAGACAGACACACACAGACAGACACACACAGACAGACACACACAGACAGACACACACAGACAGACACACACAGACAGACACACACAGACAGACACACACAGACAGACACACACAGACAGACACACACAGACAGACACACACAGACAGACACACACAGACAGACACACACAGACAGACAGACACACACAGACAGACAGACACACACAGACAGACAGACACACACAGACAGACAGACACACACAGACAGACAGACACACACAGACAGACAGACACACACAGACAGACAGACACACACAGACAGACAGACACACACAGACAGACAGACACACACAGACAGACAGACACACACAGACAGACAGACACACACAGACAGACAGACACACACAGACAGACAGACACACACAGACAGACAGACACACACAGACAGACAGACACACACAGACAGACAGACACACA
>JAXIVJ010018054.1:7500-24394 GCA_036785665.1 Chirona hameri | reverse complement strand
GGCAATCACCGTTGAACTGTCATCCTTTAATCGGACACCTCGAACTGCCATCCTTTAATCGGACACCTCGGCACGAAATCCAGTCAAACAAATCAGGCGGCTAACTGTGTTGCACATGTGTACGCCATCTGAATACCCCTGGTTTTCACTGGAGGCGTCGAGAGAGATGGCGAGAAACAGTACGACCGTGCCCCTCTCTGTTTGTTGTCGCCTGAGTGCCTCTGGGGAGCGACCCACCGACAAATGGCAGAGAGTCGCGGAAACTGTTCGCCACCGTGACTGCCTGAACGTGCACAGAGCGCTGCATGTCAGCAAGTCGCCCCACGCTCTGCGTGCTCTATTTGCGACGCGTGCCGAGTCTTCCCAACGCCAGACTCGAGCTGTTTCGGACGGCGTTGGCTCACTCCATCTGCCTCGCGTCCGGCTGACCGCCACTCAGCGGCAGTTTCCGTACCGAGCTGCCGCCGCATGGAACCGACTGCCAGCGGCTGCCGTCCATGCCCGCTCGCGCCGCGCGTTCCTGTGTGCTTTAAATCGCTGATTGACTGTATCGACTGTATCTGCTGATTGTATCACTTTCACTGTGTTGTATGTGTTGGATCATGGGCCATGCTAGCTATGACTAGGTGCAGAATACCCACTATGTGGACGCTCCTTGAAATACATGAACTTGAACTTGAAATGAAAGCGTTCGCGGTGAGACGGTGGACTGGGGTCGACTATGGCAGCGCCGTCGCAACCGTGCCTCGGCTGCCACCACGAGGATCAATACCAGATGAAATACGAACCTCCGGGACTCACACCTGAGGCGCCCGCGGCCGGTCGGCGTCCGCCCGCTGAACTGTATGTCCGAATGCCGATTTAGCCTGCATTTATTTTAAATAATCTGTTTTCTGAATTTATGCTTACGGTGCCTCTCAATGGATTGAAAATTGTCGAAAGTTTCTCGTTAGATGTGTATTTTTGTTCTATGGTAACGTTTTAGAGCTATAGTCAGGGGCGGATCCAGAAAATCTTTAAGGATGGGGGGGGGGGGGGGGGTCACCAATTGCGGTGGTGCCCCTACTTATGGCCAAATCTGAAAACTAAACGTATTTGGTCCACTATATATTGAGCGTGCCCCTATTTCATCGTTTTTTTTTATTGACAACGTTGACAACGTCGGCTACGTTGGCTAACATAGACTATGGCTAGGTATTTGCAATATCAGTCTAACGTACCCTTTCTATCATTTATATAAAGAGCCGCGGATGGTGCTAAAATATATTATTTGTACAGTCAGGGCGGCCCCAGACGGCTGATGAAGAATTGACCAAGAGGGAAGTCGAGGTTCGTGACCAGGGGGATCTTATGCATGCGATAAACTATTATTGCGCCGCGAAACGGCGCCAAAATTTGAGGTTTTGAGCGGGTTGGAGAACTATTTTTTTCCATTGGAACCAGCATGCAAGGTCAAAACGAGAAAATATGTCTGGAGCAAAAGGTGGTGTCAAAAGATATGTTGCCCTCCCCCCATTTAAGGCCAAAGGTGGGGCCATGGCCCCCATATCCTCCCCCCTGCGGCCGCCAGTGTGTACAGTCTATATTAAACCCTTTTGTACTGGAAAAGAACACTGATTGATTTGCACCGCGTAGCGGCGCGGAATTTTTTGCTTTATTTGGTTTTTGTCTGGATAACTAGGCCCTAAAAAAAGAAAGGTTCTATAATCTATATGTATCAGCCCAAGGGGGCGATCAGGGCCCCTCGACGAGTCCGATACGTTGTTGCCTCTGGTATAAAGGCACGTTGGTGCCCCTTCATAACCCAAGGGACGTGAGGCACGAAGGGACATTTTTTGGCATAATTCAACAATTTTAATTTAGCATCATTTCGCGATTTGTTTTCCAGTGACTAATGATTGTGATTTCATGGCGGCACCAGACCATTGTTTTCCCTCCTGGATTCAAGGAGGCACAGTGCCCCGGTGTCTCCCCTCGCCCCACAGTGCCGCCTACCGTCACGATGGTGTCCCTGGTACACCGGCGCGGCGGTGCCCCTGGTACACCGGCGCGCGGTGGTGCCCCTGGTGCCCCGGCGCGGTGGTGCCCCTGGTACACCGGCGCGGCGGTGCCCTTGGTTCAAAGAATACTGAATGATTTGTGCCGCGTAGCGTTGCGGATTTTTTTGCTTTATTTTGGTGGTGCCCCTGGTGCCCGGCGCGGTTGTGCTCCCAAGGCGCGGTGGTGCCCCCACGACACAGTGGTGCCCACACGGCGCGGTGGTGCCCACATGACCCAAGGGAGAGGGGGTCATGACCTCCGTGACCCCCCTGGATCCGCCACTGGCTATAATTACTGTCCAAAGTACACGCACGCACTGGTTCCTCAAAACGAGCTGTGTGGCGCAGAAAACGCTGCCTGTTTTCAACGCGGCTAGGCGCTGTGTTCCCGGCGAATAATTGGGAAAAATGAGGTATCAACAGATGGAGAAACTCGTTAGGAATATATTAGAGTTGTTATAATGCGTTTTCTGTGAGCTATTTTTTTATTACGCTTGGTTAAATGTCTTCACATGTGTGGTTTTCATAAAGATTCTTGTAAAAGAAATACAAAACAAAAACACAAAATCGCCAAAAAACGTCAAGAAAAATAAATACGATTGAATTCACCGCATTTTTCTGAATAGGAGCGAACAAGAATTTCTTATCACAACCTGCCCCTCCCCGCCGCTCATTCAGCTCTGAACTTGTCGCGGCAGCTTGGTCGGCGTGACCCGTCCCAACCTGGGGTGCGGAGCGCGCGGACAGGCTCGGCCCTGCTGCCTGGTTGCTTGGCTTCCAGAGGCAACAAGGGCCAAGAGCATCACCAGCAGCAGCAGAACGGGGTTAAAGAAGTCTTCAGGCCGCGAATGGGAGTGCGAGTCGACGATCCACGGGCTGGAGACAGTGTAAACTCGAACGATGTTTACACCGCCCGCCGCACCTTCCGCTCCCCAACTGATTCCACATCCTGCACCGGATCCACACTGCAGAAGCTCTCGGAGCATTCGGCAGTGGTGGCAAATGCCTGTCCATCGGGATAATGTCGGAACAGATTTCCGAACCCCAAACAAGCTCGCTCTCCAGTACAGGCTGCGCGTCACACGGGAAGACTCGCGCCTTCACACGATATCAGACTTGTTCTGGTATATGTGATATTGGCTGCAGTGACCCGTGTATATCACCAGCCTTGCGGTCTGCAGCTGCGCTGACGTCACTATCCCAGCCGACTTTGCAAGCTCCAGCCGGATGACGCCATTTTCGCTATTTTCTGCAGCAAAACTGGTCGAGAAACATGTACCCTTGGTTGATATTGAACAATTTCAAATTATGACCATACGTGGTCTGACCTTGAACTGATCTTGAAATGAGCTCCGCCGATCGCCCCATACATGAAGTCTGTTGGTAAAAATGAATATTGCTACTAATCCTACGTGGAGAAGAAACCATAAAATACGTGTCGTATGGCTACTGTAGGCCTTGTTATATAGTTACTCTTGACCTGACCTTGACTCTGACCTTTGCTTTAAATATGATTGTCCTGTATACAGCATACCTATGATAGTTGTGGTAGCACTATACGTGATAATAGTTGCACTGCATGGCCAATGACCATGAATGGAAAATATGACCCATATCCTCAGGCACTTCGATTTTTATATTTTACCTGACTGTGACCTCATGTGCGCCCTTGTTTTTGAAATATTGAGTATTTGTTGGATGCGTCTAGTTGACACATTTCGATTGTCGCCTTTTGCGACTCGATACGATCAATGGCTCGGAAGATAACCAGGGGACAACATTTACCCCCTCTTAGTCAATGGTGTTCACCTGAGATACCAGCAGGCTGAAAAAAACGTTGGTATTTACATATATGGACCATGAAAGTCACACACGAATAGGCCTAAGGGTTGCAGGAAGCTTAATTTGCAGTAAGTACATCGCTAGAACTCATACGGCAACAGTTACAGCAAAATCAAAATGCACTACGAATAAACTCGCGCTAAACTGGCGTTTGGCAACACTGTGCGCTGGTGGAAGCTCATCACCACACGAGAGCGGGGATGTCACCTCGTATGCCTCGGCTGCCACCACCGGGATCAATACCAGATGCAATATGAACCTCCGGCGACACACACCTGCGCCGCCCGCGGCCGGCCGGCGTCCGCCCGCGACTCATCACCACACGGCAGCGGGATGTCACCCCGTATTATGTTACACCTGACCTCAGTGTCGCGGTCTGTGCAGGAGTTAATGACCCTGGATAATTGTGTGTGTAATGTGCATGCATAAGTCGGCTTTTAAATCTTCGTTTGGGCGTGTTGAAGTCGGCCCTTTAAATATACATACGGTTGTGTTACAATCGCCTCCTATACATACACCCACCTTGTTATACTTGAAGTCGGTTGGTGCACGACTATAGGTTAAGATGTGTACGAAAACTGTTTCTAGCCAGTGTTGCCAGAAGACGCACTAGCCAGATGATGGGATGGCGATATGTAACGTCATTGATCCAAACATGTCATCATTCTATCGAGCCTACTGGCGAAAACAGAGGTGCTCTTAATACATGCCGTGACCAACAGGAGACATAATGTGGTACCTAGTCCAGCGGTGTTCTATTCTTGATATTGTACATTTTGTAGCCGGGGAGAGAATGTTGTACACATTCACTCTGATAGACATGACAGGCAGTAATGCACCGTTCATTAGCACTGAATTACCTAACATCTTCTTGGATCGTCCGGTTGCAATATTAAATAGACGGCACATGCACATTGCACAATGAGTAATGACAGCAAAGGCAGAAAGTTCTTCATCATACACAGACACGATGGCACCAAGTGTCAAGTGTCGTGGGTCAATATTCAGTGAAATGTTGCCCCACTAAGTTATCAACCATTTATTAAATATAAAGAGGACTTTCCCACGTAACTTAATTTGTTATAAATTAATGCTTCTGGGAGGTCGCATGACTGATGGCTATTTAACCCTCTTCCCTGCGGGCGGCCAGAATTACGTTAACCTGCGGGGGGGGGGGAGATTCTGCCCCACAGAGATTTCGAGAACCGCTCAGTATTTCGATGGGGAAAGCGCCATTCGATGCGTCATGACAAGATCTATCTTTTGGAGCCCGAAATTTTTGTTTTGTTCAAAAATGGGGGGCCAAGGGGCAAAAAATCTGAAAATTTTGGGTGTTTTTTGAAAGGTCATTGCAGCCATGTGGCTCGACCGATTTTCATGCCCCAAACGTTTACGAGCTTGAAATGAACTGTTTTTTTAAAATAAAATAAATCAAAAGAAAAGAAAGAAAAAATCATAGGCGTATTCAGGGAATGTAAAATGGGGGGATTTTCTGGAAAAAAAATATTCTGTTCGTGATTGTTTGGGACGTCATGAACGTCACATGTGGGCATTATATGCTGTAATTGGTTAAATTTGATATATTGCGCATAGGCGGATCCAGGAAAAAACACGGGGGCACCATGCGCGTAACGCTTTTATGATTTTACTAATTTTAAGTTGAACTTAATTCGAGGGTGGGTATTGCCTCTCATTCTTTTACCATGAATGCGCCTCTGCCCCAAAAATATGTACAATCCCAGTATCTATGATGCATATTGCATTGGAATTTTTCTGACGCATTTTTTGCACTGCAAACCACGAAGGAAGTATGCGCCGCAAAACCGCATTCGTAACACCCTCCCCAAAACAGGAGCCTGGAACCAATCTGCCCCCGCAGGGAATAGGGTTAAGATCATTGCACTGACTTTTTTTAAGTAACCCCTTGTTTCTAATAACGATATCGTTAAATTTATGAATGATGTATCACTACGGTTTTTCGAAACCCTTTGCAACTTTGCGGTTTAAAGTTGCCCAGTTCACACCCTCACTTTTTACTATATTTCAATCGTTGCATTTTACTCAACTCACATTTGAATGGGGTCAAATATACCAGTGAGGCGCCGTAGTTGGCGATGAACGAGCAAGCGCGAAATAAATGTATGGTGAATTTCAACCCGATCGGGCAAGTAGTTTCTGAGATACAAAAAAAGGTGCGCACGTGCGCACGTGCAGAGGCACACCACCCATGACTTGTGGGTAGGCGTCGGCGGAGGGGTCCCTAACCACACACCAAATTTGAACACAATCGGCTCAGCTGTTCCTGATATATAGAATAGGGGTGTGCACGTGCGCACGTGCAGAGACACTCCACCCCGGACTTGTGGAAAGGTAACGGCTGAGAGGTCCCTAAC
Organism: Chirona hameri; assembly: GCA_036785665.1. Classification (NCBI taxonomy): domain Eukaryota; kingdom Metazoa; phylum Arthropoda; class Thecostraca; order Balanomorpha; family Balanidae; genus Chirona; species Chirona hameri. The sequence goes on along the minus strand of JAXIVJ010018054.1, from coordinate 18,120 downwards.
CACACACCAAATTATAACGCAATCGGTTCAGCCGTTCCTGAGATTTACAATAGGGGTGTGCACGTGCGCACGTGCAGAGGCACCCCACCCCTGACTTGTGGAAAATTGGCGGCTGAGGGGTCCATAACTACACACCAAATTTGCACACAATCGGCTCAGCCGTTGCAGAGTTTTTGCGAGGGAACACTTTTCAACACCCCTCACGCGGCACGCGCCACGTGCAGTGGTAATCACCCTCATGAGTCGGCACTGGTCTTAAACAGGGTAGGTTGGATGGGGCTGCTCAGAAAAGAAGTCGGCTTGTCAATCAGACTTGTGACTGCAGAGATATGAGCTTCTCAAAAGCGTCGCCACGGGTCGGGCCGGGCCGGGCCGGGCCGCTCATCTTCAGATTTTTCCCATATACCACGGAAAGACAAGCGAGCGCTTCGCGCTCGCTCGTAGTCAAGTAATGCTACTTAAATATTGCCCCTGTATTCCTCAATGCGCTACAATACTCACAAACACTGAACTGCGGCTAAAGATCAACTTCGTTCCGATATTTTTCTTCTCATTTTTTCCGTAAAATAAAAGAAGATGATAGAATGTGTCAGGAAGCACTCGACACTATGACACTATTACATAATAGTGTGGCGACACTATGAAATAATAATGTTTCATTGTTCGGCTAATTCATGACCTTTAAGTAATGCCAGTTTGAAAAGTATTATATTTGAGTGAATGCATGAAAGCTGGCTGATGATGTTCATAATCGGCACGTTTTATGTAGCTTAAACTGTAGCACCTTCTGCAAATTCGAACATGTCCATCAACTGCATTTATGGAAACCGGCGCTAATGATGGATAACCGAAGGTTGGTTGAACATTGGATAACACTATTCTTTAGAATTGTGTTTCCATTGTGATAGGAAGCTGTCTAGGACTTAGCCTGTTATTGAGCGGCAATCAGTTTGTCCACCGGCTTCTAAGCCCTAGAAAAGCATGTTGTAAGTACATTACCAAACAACTCATCAGCCCTGTGTTTTAAAGAGCATACGCAGCGAGTTTTGTCAGCCGTACTTGGATGTAAAACAGCTGCGAACAAAGTTTGTACGATTCCAGCTCAAAATACTTTAATTAAATTCGAGTACTTGCTTTGTACTGCTTCACAGCCAACGCACATTTCGGGTATTAACTGTTTACGAATTAAATGTAAAAACATGGTCTGTTAAATTCAAGAAGCATGGGAAACAAGTGCACATTTTGCTCATTACCATAAATGACTTTAATCACTTTGGCACACCCTCTAAACGAAGTAAAAGGACGACCGTTTCAATGCAGAGCTGCGTTGGTACATCTGCACTCAGGTATCCGCTCCGCTGCCTGAGTCACGGGACAGTTACTCAGGTACTCAGTTACTCAGACAGTTACCCAGCACTATACATTTTAAATACATCGCTTATGCAATGGTGCCTGTGTGCGGAGCCAATGTAAACCTCCCGTATTGATATAGTCCACACGACTGGTGTTTACCGTCCAGGGTCTGGTGTTTACCGTCAGCCGCCCTCATACCACCATACTGTTGGTCCCTGGCTGACGTCCGCAAGCACCGCGGAGGTGCCGAGTGAAGGTCCTCTCCCAGGGCTCCTCTGATTTGACTGGCTCCATCTCGATGATCAGAGAGCATGGCATCGCCAGTCTTATTCTGCCAGTCAATAGCGTTGACCGCAGCTATATTTTGTTGGATACCAATGGGTCTTGAGGTCCCCTACTCTGCAGGGGATCTGGAGACATAAGGCTAATCTGTCTAACCTTTCACGAAGCTAAACGCGACATAATCCTTTCAAATAGAGCAATCTTTCTCAAATTAGGGTCTTTCAACTGGGAAAATAACCTCTCATTCCGTTCTGGTTGCTCGTAAATTGTCATATCACAGTCAGTTAAGATACTAAGCGTCAATCCAGAAACCGACATGACCTGGTACAAATATAAATCCCTATATTGCAATGTTACTACTCCATGATTTGCTAGAGGTCGCCGGAATACGAATCCAATCATACACTGCCACATTTCTGTGTGGGATGTATGCTCGTCAGGAAACGCAGACGCGACAAAATGCAATAACTTAGGGCTCGTTTTGAATGGACTAGAACGCAACAGCAACATAACTGAGGGATTTTCTGTCTAGCCGTTTCGCTGTGTCTAGCCGCGCATGATATAAGACTCGCATCTATGTAGTGACCAGATGTTAAGCCTTCGAACCGGTGCCTAAAGTTAGCACACTATTCCTTTTCGAATATCGCCCCTGCTGCTTGTCACAAGTTGCCAAAAGATGTTCGCAAAAGTGCGGCTTCACTGTCTTCAAACATCGTTTTGGCGATGCACATGATCCAGCCACCTTCATGTTTGGAATGTAATGCTGCGTAATGTGTGACGTGTATTTTCATGTATATATATATATATGTAGGCACCTCAAATATTGTCCTGTAAACAACAGAATGTGTAGTCAAAATATATCGACAAATGGGTAGGACTATTAATGTGACAAAAATTTACGACTATGACAATTTACGGCAATTGATGACAACTTACACAGCTTTCACCCCCTCCCCCCCCCCCCTCCCATACAATACACATACACATTCCGTGATTGTAACGGGTCCTCCAGGTTGCATTAGCGAAGCAGCGCTGACTGCCGGGAGCCACGTGAGTCCCCTGTGTTGCTGCTGTGATGTGACGGAGGCGGCGGCGCGGTCGGCGCGGAGGCTGCCGTGGCGGTGGGTCGCGGCGCCTCAGTGTAGCGCAGACTGCGGGAGCGCGGAGCCATGACCGCTCCGGGGAGACTGCGCTCGGCCCGGCGGCCACCCCCGCCACCGCCGCCACCCCCGCCACCGCCACCGCCGCCGCTGTGGCTGCTGCTGCTCACCCTATGTTGTCTGGTGCGTACAGGCTGTGCCGGGAACCCGGACGCCAAGCGGCTCTATGACGATCTGCTCTCCAACTACAACAAGCTGGTGCGCCCGGTGGTCAACGTCACCGACCCTCTCACCGTCAAGATCAAACTCAAACTGTCTCAGCTCATCGATGTGGTAAGTCATCCGCAAATATTGAGACGAGTCCTCATGGTGTTTTGATTTTGAATATCCTTCCTTGCTTCTTTCTGGAATGAGCAGTACCAGTCAACGCACTATGGAGGCTTTACTTACTTATCATTGCGTATGACCCGAACGTGGTGGTTAGTTACATACATATCCATTATCCATAATCCATCGTCTACATCCATCTTTCATTTGCTCTGAGTTTAAAGCTTGCACAGAGCTATTTACCTAAACAAACATAAATGTACATTGCACGCATTCTATCGCTCACTATTATTATGCCTGCGTTTTAATCACAACTACGTTCCGCGTGTTGGGTACTTCAGTGTATTATCTTTCACTATGCTGCTGTACTAACTGGTTTTCTCCTCGCCAAGACTCGATCAAGTAAATCTTTCGTTCCAAAAATATGTTTGTGTGTATGTGTGTCATCGTCTAAGCGTTGTGTTCGTATGCAATAACAAATCCGGTGAATTCTAAGTTCATGAAATCAGAAAAGACATTTGTGCACGTAACACATGTTATTATTCACTTGGAAATTTCAACAAGTTATCCAGAAGACATCAAACAAACGGAACCTGTAGGTGTAGTAGGCGTAGGCGCAGGTGGCGAACCACAATATTACCGCTCCGTTTCCAAGAATATACAATGTCTGAAGTCTGAACGCTGTTAATGTAAAATGCAGATGCATTACTTCTGCTTGTCACAATCAACTGCACAGATCAGATCAGTTAGTACAACCTGTCAGACATGTGTCTGCCAGATTTGCATAACCGTGATACTACTTTGCTACTTTGCATAACCGTGATGCATTGCGGAACAGTCTAAAACTCAGGGTATGACGTCATCACCGCCTCTGGAGCACTGAAGCAGTATTTTGATCCACCAACACTACAAGCAACGCAGATATTCCAGCAAACTGAGCTCTAGAACTGGCGAACTTTATTTCGAAACGTTAAAGGCAGTTAGTAAATGTGTTCACCGTCCTGGGAATCATCGCGAAGAGATGTGATGAAATACGAAGTTCAATACAAATGTTTTTGATAAAGGCAAGGCTTTTGACGAAGTCCAGAATCCAGCTCAATTGGTTGTTTAAGACAAGTTTAATAGAAACACTTATTTAAAAAGTTGTGATGAATATTGCGTCGTGTCGCACAACTGAGGATCAAATGCCATGTGTTGATAAGCACAAAACAATATTGTTTCGTTGCGCGACATTAGCAGTGTGTGCTAGATCGACCGACTGAATTGTGTGCTTGTATTTTGCAGCAACACGACTAGTGTTGTAGTCAACAGCGCGTGTGCTGTCGCATACACGTTCCATACATTGCATATGGTCCAAGTTTTTCACACTAGCAAATGCAACACAGATATCTCTGCTAATACATTTTTTCCCGAGCATCTCAGCAGAACACATCCGTTCCGAAAAGGCTTGGCAATCATACACGAGTTCGATGAATGGCATCACTGAGGAAAATCAGCCAGCGATGGCTGCGTGCTCGACAATATTCTCATCTCCCGCGATCCCTCTGAAGTCGGCACTTCTCAGTCGGGCGTGCTTCATCAATGTTCCGCTGTTGATCAGAGGATATAGTCGACCTCACCTGACGCATTTAAAACGAGAGGGAGGACAGAGCTGGATAAGATAGGCCGGGGATCTCCCAAACAAGCTACTGTTTGTTGCATATAACTATTGAAAGAGAACATTAGCGATTTTGGAATCTTCGCTAAATGCTTCGGCCTTAAATGGAAAATACACGAAATTAAAGGCGGCAAACTGTGATAAAAAGTTCACTAGTAAGTAGCACACCGCCGAATGCTTCAATAAAATGCATTGACTTAAACAGGTGAGTTAACCCTCGCCCGTGCAGCGTCCGATCAGTGCCTGACCGTGCGGGTGGGGGTGGGGAGACCCCCTAGAGTTTCGCCCCTAATTGGGATAGAGCTTCAATTAAAAAATGAGCGTGTTGCTTGTCACGAGAGGAAGCCATTGATACCCGATGTTAAGGTCCTAGGTCATTAGGTGACCTCTGAGGTCATGTCAATGACCCAAAATTCAACCAAATTGTAAATGCGTATACATTGAATTTAATCGAGCTAGAATCCCGAATGAGCATATAATTCTGCTAAATGGGTGCCAAATTTGAAATCAGCGTCACAAAATCTCCTAGAAACTGCCAAAAAAAGGTCATGTCAGGTAATGTCAGGTCATTTGAGGTCAGTGACCTCGGTTGACCTGTTGGGGCGCATGATCCCGGTGGAATATATAATTATGTAAAATGGATCCCATATTTGAAATCAGCGTCACAAAATGTCCTAGAAACTGCTAAAAGCAAAAAAAGTAAGATGAGGTCATTGGAGTTCAGTGACCTCGGTTGACCTCTGAAAAGGTCAATCGAGGTCACAATCTCAATGAAACCCACAACTGTCACCTGGAAACACATGTGCATATGCTTCCTGAACAACAAACACTATGAAGCTGCACAGGTTACAAGGATCAATACTACGGGACGCCAGTTGAGCCTGATATGGCCTTGAAAAACAGGTCAAAGGTCACGGATCATGTGACCTACAGCTTAAATTGTTATAATATGTGTCAAATTGTTCACAAGTAGGGTACTGAAAGTTTCATCGCAATCGGTTGATATTTACGCGAGTTATTTCCGAAAAACCGAGGGGGTGGCATCAACCCCTTGCACTGGCGAGGGTTAAAGGGAGTGTGCCTACTCACATCGCTTATTTGGGGTATTGACACTGGTCTATAGAACATAATTTTCTGAATTGACCTATGAGTTCATGTCTCCAGATTCACCCTAGTTGCTGAGATATTCCAAAGACTCCAGGAATTTGCTGGGAGCAAAAAGTTATCGGGTAGACTCCAGAGGGCTTCCGCTACTAGAAGCACTGCAACTATCGATTCAACTTCTAGCATATTGTTAGCGTCGGCCAATAGCAATTCGACAAAACAGCTCGTGCGCGCTGATAGCAACAGCCGAATAGAACATGGACGGCCATCATGCTTTTCGATGATGGCCGTTTCGATGATGGCCGATGGCCATTTTTCGACGAAGATATCAATTTAGAGCTACGGAACTTGCACAGAATAAAGTGCACAGTGGCAAGAACATGCTGTGCAAAACTTGTCTCTCTATATTGCATGATTTGACTGTAATTGTATTGTCTTATGTGCGCCTGTAATTGACTGTAATTGTATTGTCTTATTGTCATAACATCACTATAGTAGCGATCGTTTGATAGATATAGAAAATCAATAAGCAAAAAACAAAATAAGTGAAAATTCAACTAAAGGGGCTCCAGATGTGAATTTCATCATATCCAACAATCAAACCAATAGCTACTTACCGTACGAAAAATATTTTTGACATTCCAAAACAGTAGGCACACTCCCTTTAAACTACTTTGTAATCAGAGTCTAGTCGACAACAAACATTTGGTTCTCGGACAGCCCTGGCATCAACAAACAGGTGGCGTTTCATCTATGTCCGTTTTTAGTCGGCCCGGCTGGTAAAAACTGCCGTCCAGTCACTGGTGCAGGCTATCAGCTGTAGCAGCCCACCCGCGGCAGCACCGGCTGGCTGCAGCCGGCTGGTGAAGCGATATAAAGGCCAGCCGCCCACTCGGTTCAACTCTCCCGGGATTCTCAGCAAGTTTTAGGAGAGGCAGAGCTCCCTATGGGCGCTAAAAAACCCCAGCCGCAGTGATAGTCATAGAGAGAGGTACTTCAACTTATAATGGGATATCACGAATGCCACCGAATGTGCGGAGTGGGTTTTAAGTTTCGACGTTTCGTCGCGTTTTCATTCATGTTGATGCATGATTGAGGAACTGGACCAAAAGTCTCGTGAATGCGATTTGATATTGACTTGGAGCATATGCTGTGTATGAATCTCGTTTTACCTCCACTATGCACATTACATTCCGATGTGAAGGTAAAGCTCATTGCACTTGTTCAAGCAACATGATCGAAATTATATTATGAATGATCTAGTTTGCACGTGTATGATGTATTTATATGTACTGTCTACATAAACTTTGCAATCAGTATAGTTGACAAAGCATATCAGTTCCAGTCGTTCAGTCCGATCTATCTGTCTGGTATTGGCGTCCGAGGCTGAAAATGGCGCGACTGCGCATTGCCCAATTGCTGACGATTGATCCCAGGGGTCGGGGCGGACAGCTGAGCTGTTGGGACCAATTGGGGGAGACCAGTGTCGCTGCGCCGGTTCTGGTCGGCTCTCCCACCGGGCCTGTCCTCGCTCCCACACCAGCACACATATAGCTGGAGATAGCCAAGCCGCAGCTATTCTGACGCAGATATCCTGGGACGGTACGACACCGAGCCTGAAACAATATTTCGGCATTTGAGTCTACGTTTCATCATATGCATACATATTCATACATATTCATACATATTCATACATATTCATACATATTCATGCACATTCATACATATTCATACATATTAATATTATCATGAATGCCTTACATATCATCTGATGTCAGTCTTGCTAAGTTGCTATATTTAAAAAAAAAACATCTTACTCGAGCATCCACAATAACATACACTTCAGTAAACAGGGCGAAACTATGGAGCCTCAGCCAAGCACCGTTCCGAGGCCATGGCCGCTTCCTGACTGGCCGCACGTCAGCGCCCTCGGCTCGTGCCGTCTCGTAGCCGCTGGCGGTGTCCTGCCTTGCGGTACAGACTACAGTCTAACTCCCAGGCGCCCAGCCGAGCCGCTCCAGAGCGAAGCTCGGCCGACGCGTGGCAACGGGACCAGCCAAGGTCACCACATCATCAAACTATAGCCTGCAATAATCATGTGCTTTCTCGTTTCAGAATTTGAAGAATCAGATTATGACTACAAATCTCTGGGTCGAGCAGGTGAGGGTACAATAGGCTGATAGGCCGACATGTGCCTGTCATGGTCATGCACTTCAGTCTGAATTCGTGATGTCAAACAGTTTCACGGACAGTTGCAAGCAATTCACCTTTACATTTATCTTTATACCAGTTTCTGTTTTGATACCGGTTATTGGAGGTCCTGTCACCCGGCTGGTATGTCTGGTATGTCTGACCTGTCTGACCTGTCTGACCTGTCTGACCTGTCTGACCTGTGACCTGTCTGACCCAGCTGACCCAGCTGACCCGTCTGACCTGTCTGACCTGTCTGACCTGTCTGACCCGTCTGACCCGTCTGACCTGTCTGACATGTTTGACCCGTCTGACCTGTGACCCGTCTGACCCGTCTGACCTGTCTGACCTGTCTGACCTGTCTGACCCGTCTGCCCCGTCTGACCTGTCTGACATGTTTGACCCGTCTGACCCGTCTGACCTGTCTGACCTGTCTGACCTATCTGACCTGTCTGATATGTCTGACCTGTCTGACCTGTCTGACCCAGCTGACCCGTCTTACCCGTCTGACCCGTCTGACCTGTCTGACCTGTCTGACATGTTTAACCCGTCTGACTCGTCTGACCCGTCTGACCTGTCTGACCCGTCTGACATGTCTGACCTGTGACCTGTCTGATCTGTGATCTGTCTGACCTGTGCCCCGTCTGACCTGTCTGACCTGTGACCTGTCTGGCCTGTGACCTGTCTGACCTGTGACCCGTCTGACCTGTCTGACCTGTGACCTGCCTGATCTGTGATCTGTCTGACCTGTGCCCTGTCTGACCTGTGACCTGTCTGATCTGTGACCCGTCTGACCTGTGACCTGTCTGATCTGTGATCTGTCTGACCTGTGACCTGTCTGGCCTGTGGCCTGTCTGACCTGTCTGACCTTTGACCTGTCTGATCTGTGACCTGTCTGACCTGTGACCTGTCTGGCCTGTGGCCTGTCTGACCTGTCTGACTTATCATGTCTGCCTGGCCCGCAGCACTGGGAGGACTACAAGCTGAAGTGGGAGCCGGACGAGTACGGCGGAGTCACCATGCTGCACGTGCCGTCTGACCATATATGGAGGCCCGACATAGTGTTGTATAACAAGTCAGTATCAGGGGGCCGCACACGGCGGGGAGAGGTGGTCTCTCCTGATATAACAAGTCAGTATCAGAGTGCCGCACACGGCGGAGAGAGGTGGTCTCTCCTGATATAACTAGTCAGTATCAGGGGGCCGCACACGGCGGAGAGAGGTGGTCTCTCCTGATATAACAAGTCAGTATCAGGGGGCCGCACACGGCGGAGAGAGGTGGTCTCTCCTGATATAACTAGTCAGTAGCAGGGGGCCGCACACGGCGGAGAGAGGTGGTCTCTCCTGATATAACAAGTCAGTATCAGGGTGCCGCACACGGCGGAGAGAGGTGGTCTCTCCTGATATAACAAGTCAGTATCAGGGGGCCGCACACGGCGGAGAGAGGTGGTCTCTCCTGATATAACAAGTCAGTATCAGGGGGCCGCACACGGCGGAGAGAGGTGGTCTCTCCTGATATAACAAGTCAGTATCAGGGGGCCGCACACGGCGGAGAGAGGTGGTCTCTCCTGATATAACAAGTCAGTAGCAGGGGGCCGCACACGGCGGAGAGAGGTGGTCTCTCCTGATATAACAAGTCAGTATCAGGGGGTCGCACACGGCGGAGAGAGGTGGTCTCTCCTGATATAACAAGTCAGTATCAAGGGGCCGCACACGGCGGAGAGAGGTGGTCTCTCCTGATATAACAAGTCAGTATCAGGGGGCCGCACACGGCGGAGAGAGGTGGTCTCTCCTGATATAACAAGTCAGTAGCAGGGGGCCGCACACGGCGGAGAGAGGTGGTCTCTCCTGATATAACAAGTCAGTATCAGGGTGCCGCACACGGCGGAGAGAGGTGGTCTCTCCTGATATAACAAGTCAGTATCAGGGGGCCGCACACGGCGGAGAGAGGTGGTCTCTCCTGATATAACAAGTCAGTATCAGGGGGCCGCACACGGCGGAGAGAGGTGGTCTCTCCTGATATAACAAGTCAGTATCAGGGTGCCGCACACGGTGGAGAGAGGTGGTCTCTCCTGATATAACAAGTCAGTATCAGGGGGCCGCACACGGCGGAGAGAGGTGGTCTCTCCTGATATCGATACCTCGTACAAAGCATGCTCTAGTCTAATGAGGATTCCAATATTTGGTGGTGTGTTTTCATCCATGTTCACCAAATGACACTGTTGAAATAATTTTATAGTGCTTTCGTCATAGCTTTTGAGCTTTCGGTAATTTTCATTTTCACATGAATACGGTGTTAGGAATATTTGTTTAGCGTAGTAAGTAAGTTTGCTGAATCTCCTATCTCCTATATATCTATTTGAGTAGTATCCGTTTTGCACTCGAAACACAGCAAAGTTTTCGTGTCTGTCCGCGGTTGAATTCACGTGCCTTTGTGAGCATGGAACCTCCGTCCCGGAGAATCCCCGAGTAATATTAATATTTGAGCGGCGTCTGTATTTCCGAGCTGGGAAAACACAGCCAGTGTCACAGCGAATGTCACATTCGCTGTGACTACGAATGTCGCAGCGAATCACTGCGAATACGAATGAAATGTACGTATTACGAA
>JAXIVJ010018053.1:0-24396 GCA_036785665.1 Chirona hameri | reverse complement strand
GTCTGCTTAGACAAGGGTGTTTAAAATAATGCTCGCACGAAGTGAGGGCATTGTTTCACACCATAAAATATTAACCGAACGAAGTGAGGTTAATATTTTGACAAATAACACGAATGAAATAGAATATGTAATGCGGAACAGTATCTCGGTAGGAAATGTGTGATGCGGTATAGCATATTGCAATAAATGCTGTTTCGCACTACACATAATATTTGCCGTGCCGTAGATTTGTTGGATAGACGGATTGCTGACGAACTAAGCACCAAGGCCAAACCAGGGCTCCGCCCCAGGTTTGAAGTTGGGGGAACGTGGAATCATGAACACAACGAGATATAGGGCTGAGTATATGGGATATGGTGGAAACCGGGTTCTACGCCTGACTGGGCCCCTGACACACGCCTTTGCCAGCACCGGGCCCCTGCCTCGATAGGGCCTGACCAAGACCAGGCCCCTGTCAGGAACGGGCCCATGCTATCAATAATTTCCAAAGACCGGGCCCTCGTCCTGACCGAGCCCCATATCACGCCTTTGCCACCACCGGGCCCCTGCCTCGATCAGGTCTGACCAAGACCGGGCCCCTGCCAGGTGTTGGCCAGAATACGGGTCCGTTTGATGCGTGCCCCTCATAAATTTCGGGGGGGGCAGCTGACCTTTTACTCCCCCCCCCCCCCCCTGCGTGCGCCACTACCAACTTGCCTCGGGATACTCCCGCTACTTGCTGTGTCAATGGTACCTAGAGACTGGGACGTCGTCACCGCCCCCCCCCCCCCCCCCCCCCCAGGATCTCTCGGGCCGGAGTTCGCCCCCCCCCCCCTCCAGATTCGCAGGATTTTAACATTAGCCCAATGGGGCTGGCCCCTAAACCCATGGCTCCCCCACACACACACACACACACACACACTCAAAATTTGGTGGCGACGCCACTGCCTAGAGAGGTGACTTGTTGACTAAGTTAGCGTACTTTCCGCTTCTAACAAAATGAGCGACTTATGCATGGCCATTAGTGCTAATTTGCAGTGGCATGGCTGTGAATTAACCACAGTCCACACAGGCTCTGTAATGACGTCACAGGCTCTCGTGACTGTAATGACGGTCAGTTCCGGACCACGTGCACACCTCGAGATTCCGTCGTCAACTGATGTATTGTCAGAAAAGGAGGACGCAAAAGGAGGACGCTCCTTAGGATTTCGTCCAGGGGGGGGGGGGCGGCGCCTCGAAAGGGCCCCCTTCCTGAGCGTTAAAAGGGCCACCTTCCCAAGCGTTGAAAGGGCCAAACAAAACGGATGAAAAGGCACGTTACAAAGATGGAGAATGCAGTATGGCAGGTATGGCATGGGCCATACCAACTTTTAGGAGCTGGAGTTAGAAGAAGAAAAAATATCATGCCCTGTATATGCATTTTTCCTCTATGACCTCTAACAAAAAAAAATGTGTTTAAGAGTGCGGTAAAAAAAAGTGATAAGCGAACTATTTTGCCCAATTATATAGAAAAGTAGCAACATATAAACAAAACATAAGTGCGAGGGGAAAAGGTGCGAATCTATAATTTTGTTTAACCCGTATACAATTGAATGTGTACTGCAAATACGCGAAAATGTTGATTGTATTCCCTGGATAACTGTATTCTTATTGTTGAAGGTGCTTTTGATTGTATTCCTTGGATAACTGTATTCTTACTGTTGAAGGTGCTTTTGATTGTATTCCCTGGATAACTGTATTCTTACTGTTGAAGGTGCTTTTGATTGTATTCCCTGGATAACTGTATTCTTACTGTTGAAGGTGCTTTTGATTGTATTCCCTGGATAACTGTATTCTTACTGTTGAAGGTGCTTTTGATTGTATTCCCTGGATAACTGTATTCTTACTGTTGAAGGTGCTTTTGATTGTATTCCCTGGATAACTGTATTATTACTGTTGAAGGTGCTTTTGATTGTATTCCCTGGATAACTGTATTCTTACTGTTGAAGGTGCTTTTGATTGTATTCCCTGGATAACTGTATTCTTACTGTTGAAGGTGCTTTTGATTGTATTCCCTGGATAACTGTATTCTTACTGTTGAAGGTGCTTTTGATTGTATTCCTTGGATAACTGTATTCTTACTGTTGAAGGTGCTTTTGATTGTATTCCCTGGATAACTGTATTCTTACTGTTGAAGGTGCTTTTGAAGGTGCTTACTGTTCGACGCGCTTGAAATTTGAGGGCAGTGCCAGTGCTCAAAGTTAGGGGGGGGGCAAAAGACACTGTGCCCCCCCCCAACTTTGAAGCTGAGGGGGGAGGGACATGTCCCCCCTCCCGGTGGCAGAGTCCATGACCAAGGCCCATTCAAGATACTAACATGTATCGACGAGAAGTAGGAGCGAGCGGTGCCTGAACGCTAACAGCACGCGCATGCAGCATGCAACTCCGTGTGCTCCATTAGGGTATATCTCGCAGCAGAGACCTGGGAAAACTCGTGTACATAGTTACATAGAGCTATTTATTACAGTGGCGGATCCAGGGGGCCGTAGGGGCTGAAGCCCCCTGCCTTAGAAAACGGCGCCATTTTTGTATAGGATTTGCCGGCGCCGAAGGCGCCGTAGCGTTTTCGGGAGGCCGCCAGGGCGCCCTTGCGTCTACCAACAGCATCGTAGCACTCTTGGAAGGCACCCTGGCACCCTCAGAAGACATCTTGCCGCCCTCACAACGCATTATGCCGCCCTCGGAAGGTACATCGCCGCCCTCGGAAGGCATTATGCCGCCCTCGGAAGGCACCATGCCGCCCCCGTCACCGAGGAAATATGCCGCCCTCAGGCCTGAAGCCCCCTGCCTTAGAAAATCCTGGATCCGCCCCTGATTTATTATAATACTTATTTACTATTAATAGAGCCATTATCGTGAAAACCATGATGTCGTAGATGTTTAATTCCTAGGGCGATCCAAAGACACAGTGCTCGCCTTAGCGTGTGTCCACGCGTGGTGTGGTCTCGTGTTCTACTCGTGCCTTCCTCCATGACTCGGCACAATCCGCCGGCGGGTTTTTATCGTAGCAGAGGCGTTAGCTGACGACATTGGTGGGAAGAGGCCTCCACCGCCGCCGGGGCCGGGGCGAGATCAGCTGATATCAGGCGGAGAGCTCACGCCCCTCACCGGGCAGTGACGTCAGGCGGAGGAGGTAGACGTCCCTTCAGCAGTCCACTCAGATCGGTACAAACCCGATCGGCACCAGATCGGCCAGTTCCACCAGATCGGCCAACCATCTGAATCCACCAGCATTGTTACCAAGCGTGCCTTTGCATATCGGCCATCAAAAATAGTGTATTTAGGTAAGCAAAAATGTACAGCATAAATATGTTGCCACTATCTTTTTGGCCCAATCAAAAGGAAGTACATAATGGGTGCTGCCAGGATATTGGAAGAAATTAACATTTAAACAAGCCGGTGTAGATGAGGAACGACGAGAAAATGCCCAATTTAACCCTATTAGTGGTAAGATTCTGGGGGGGGGGGCAGATTCTGCCCACCCCTCAGGTTTGTCGCAGATATCTCCCGAACGGCTAAGCGCAGACCAATGCAATTTTGCGACTTTTCCTAGAATTGAATTCCGCATATGGAGTCACAATTTTGAGTTCCTAACCTTAACAGAGGCGGTTCTAGGATCCAGTTTTGGAGGAATTTTTGTTGTGACATTTGGCGATAATACGGAATTGCGATATTCACGGCTTCTTCCTAACTGCTTGAAGTATAAAGGAGTTACATAGGTTTACGGTGATTGAAACAAGTGCAAATTAGTTTATTTTAGTGAACTATAATAAATATTGCACGGCAGAGGCGGTTTCAGGGACTTGAAAAAGAGAAGTTTACAGGAAGTTATTTTTTATATATTTTGCCTCCCTTTTTCGCTAACCTGGCACCACCTATGGATGCAAATATGTTTTATAGCTGTTGTGTCCGATGTCACAATAGCGCACCATTTAATTTATCGAAAAAAGACGGTTTTATAAGGCATTTATTTTACCCCAAAATTTAGTGACCTGAAAACGCCTATGATTTTTTTAATTTTCCAAAGTCACCATAATATTTTTTCCCATATCTTTTTAAGTGTCCACCGCCTAAATCAAGTCATAGCAACTTATGGCCATACAACCCGATGACGGCAGACAGGTATGCAGGAGTGCCCCTCCATGCCCGTGTGACCTGACTACGTTAATTACCATAGAACTTAATACCAAGGATGGGCATTCATTCACGTTAGGTCGCACCACTCCCCGACATTTTTTGTTCTTGCAGGACAGCCCGCCACCTGATATCAATCCCCAATTCAATATCTATTAATCCCCATTAGTTGCGTTGAAATCGGTTGATAAACATGACAGCTGTTTTGGATCACAAATACCTCTAATATTTGTAGTTTTTGCCCCCCTGTACTGTCATATATCAAATACTATCAAAAATTTCGTTTTGTTTTATTTTTTAGAAATGTAGATCGTGTTGAGAAGAATCAAACACCATTTGATTTGTGAAAATTGGACGGGTAGATCTCGAGATCTCCTGGGGGGGGGTGGCGGAACCCGCCCCACCCACCCACACCCCCACCCTGCCACTAATAGGGGTAGCCAGCAGCCTGCCACTAATAGGGTTAAAGTCTGAAAAAGGATGTTAACGTTTGCAGGGTTAAAAACCATCAGTTAAGAGTTAAGGGCCTTACTTAACCCTATTTGTAACAGGAGGCGGATTCCCCCAATTTCCCCTGGTGCTTTTGTATCAATCTGTTCAACGTTGAATGCCTCTCGTTTGTCAACAAATCGCATACACTTAATAGGTGGCCGTCCGGGGCCAAGCTGAACTGCCGATTTCAATGCACTGTTTTAATGTGTGTTGATTGCTCATAAAAGTTTGGCACATATTCGCAAAAGATAGAGTGCAGGAAACATATTTCATACCTCCATGATAAATAGCAATGCGTAGGGAGGCTAATTTACTGAATTCGCTTCCGAGTACTTGCTGAGTACCGACCGTTTTAAGCGTGGATCATTTATCAACTGTAACTTGAAATATCTTTCGGTAGGAATGTTTATATGCAAAATGTGATCAATTTACAATATATTTTGGTCTCGTCTATCGATTTCAAGTAATAACTCCATTTTTGTGGAAAAGGGTTAATATTTCCCTTTAAGGCAGTGGCAAAACTTCGGCAGCTATGCCAATGGCTGGTGTTGCTTCAGTGCAGGTCAGATGGATAGGGTAGAGTGGGGTAAGACGCCCACCTCAGAAAGACGCCCACCACCCCTTAGCAGCTAAACTGCGCAACTTACTCGCCAGTGTGTATGTTTACCAGGTAGAAACCTTCATGAAACGACTTGGTCCCGGTTTGCATGTCTCTGTAAGCTTCGTTCGTTTTCAGCAAAGATAATAAAAAAAATTGCCCCTCTCGATGAAAAATTAAGCCAATTTTAAATCATTGTTGTGCCTAGGACACATTGATTCCCCAGATGACAATTTGTGTGGATATAAACTCAAAAGTTTGAGGAAGATGCTGAAGAAGGCCGCGCAGTACGTCACAATGGCCCGCAGGTTTTGTGAGATTGTCAACAGTATTGTTTTTCTGGGGGTAAAACGCCTACAGACAGCGCGGAGTAAGACGCCCAGTTTCAATGCAGTTACAGTAATGCATTACCATATATAGCTATTCTGCTGCACTTTGGATTGATATGGTTTTGGCTATCAACATCAAACCAACGCGTTGCAATCATTCTAGGTCCCAAATAACATTCATATACCGTCTTCAAAGGTAGGACAAAGGGTAGACAGCCTAACTAATAATGATTCTGAGGATCGTTTTAATTCTCCAGAGACATTACATACCACAAGATGAATAAGAATAGGATCGACTCCCACATTTTTGCACTTTGTATCAAGCTTAATTGAAATACAATATGACTAAATTCAGGGCATCTTATCAGTGCTCGAGGGCGTCTTACCCAGCTATCGGGGTAAAACACATTTTGTGGACCTTTAAAAGCAAAAATATGAATAAGCTCGCATGATGTTAGAGCCTTTTGCTGTTCGTGCTAAGTAGGAAAAAGAACAAGGGATCTAACGAAGCCGAAAAAATCATCATAAAGATGAAAACTAAACGAGCTATGTCGCATCTCCCTTTAAGTGTGCGTCTTACCCCACTGGCCACTCTATCCTATTATTGCCTTGTTTAATGATGTACGATATTGCTGTAATTTTGTTGTATATGGACGGAGCTATAATCTTCGAACAATAGTGGCAAGTCTTATTTGATCGATCGATTGGTATTATTTTGACAGTAGCCGATCAAAGCCTTTTTACATCCTGATCCTGACCTGATCACTGTTAGCAATATTCAGCATCCCACAGCCATATATACCAATTATTTTGCCAATGCCAATGCAATACAATACAATTATGATCATCGCATGTTAATGATGGCTGACTCAACCTTAACCTGCTCCGATTTCGAACTCAATAAACAGGACCGCAGCAGCACACGCACACGCACACGCACACGCACACGCACACGCACACGCACACGCACACGCACACGCACACGCACACGCACACGCACACGCACACGCACACGCACACGCATACGCACACGCATACGCACACGCACACGCACACGCACACGCACACGCACACGCACACGCACACGCACACGCACACGCACACGCACACGCACACGCACACGCACACGCACACGCACACGCACACGCACACGCACACGCACACGCACACGCACACGCACACGCACACGCACACGCACACGCACACGCACACGCACACGCACACGCACACGCACACGCACACGCACACGCACACGCACACGCACACGCACACGCACACGCACACGCACACGCACACGCACACGCACACGCACACGCACACGCACACGCACACGCACACGCACACGCACACGCACACGCACACGCACACGCACACGCACACGCACACGCACACGCACACGCACACGCACACGCACACGCACACGCACACGCACACGCACACGCACACGCACACGCACACGCACACGCACACGCACACGCACACGCACACGCACACGCACACGCACACGCACACGCACACGCACACGCACACGCACACGCACACGCACACGCACACACACACGCACACGCCACACGCACACGCACACGCACACGCACACGCACACGCACACGCACACGCACACGCACACGCACACGCACACGCACACGCACACGCACACGCACACGCACACACACACACACACACACACACACACCCTGCTGTCCACCAAGCGCGCCGGGCTGCACGGTTAGTGCACACGTGTGCAGACCACGCGCGCCCATCCGCGCCTTGACAGCGAACATTATGCGAACCGGGGCTAACGCCCTCGCCGCACGAGGCCATTCAGCAAGTCTTCTGGGTTATCTGTTACTAGATGGCCTACTGGCGAATTTGATTTGTGCACGGTATTGATATATTCTGTCGGTGGCTAGTGTAGCGGTGGCTCTGCGTTGGATTTGGCAAAGTGATCATCTATTGTAATGGTATGCTAAGTCAGGCTTTCTCCTTTGAGACATGCCAAGGTAAGTACCTAATACCACACACACGAAAAGTAAGCAGGGCAGGTTAACATCGGAACACTTTCGTGTTGCATTGCTCATCTTGATATAGCGCTTTCGGGGTGTGAAAGGGAGCTTCTGACCCGTTCCTCGAAGCAGGAAGTTTGAAGTTGACCGCTGAGGATTACGGTACAAATTGGAAGGGCTGTGGCCAGCCGAAATGCCCACTTACTCTGTCTGCCCTTTGCGGAGCTGCACGCCAGGTTAGCGTTCCACCTGCACCG
The DNA here is from genome assembly GCA_036785665.1 of Chirona hameri. NCBI lineage: Eukaryota > Metazoa > Arthropoda > Thecostraca > Balanomorpha > Balanidae > Chirona > Chirona hameri. Next base: position 16,565 of record JAXIVJ010018053.1, on the reverse strand, counting down.
TTTGCCGATTGGTTAGATAACCACCAGCATCACCTCGTGAACTGGGGATTATCTTAGCATTACCGCCCTGCCGAGAACGCTACCTTTCCAACTCGGCCTTGTTTATTTCAGGAGTGATAGTCATACGGCAAGGATGGAAGCCTTTCACTACGGGATCGTGAACTACAATCTTTTGATCCCTGGGAAATATATTATGTCGGATAGCAAACACGCCGCCGCCACCAGCACGGGCACAGCCGCAAGCATTAAGAAGGCAAAAATGTGGGGAAACGTCGGTAATAATATTTACCTTGCATGCACCATCGGGCAAATTTGAAGACGAAAAAATATTAGCCTAGGCGCCTGTACGCCTACATGATATAGGAAATGCGGATGTTTATCAAAGTAAAATATGTTGGTGCTTGCTTCGCCTCTATGAATAGTAGCTACGTATAAGTTAAACACGCGCGCCGACGGGGGTGGATTTCCGCCTACCTATGAGTTAAACACGCGCACCGACTGCGGGCGGATATCCGCTTCCTATAAGTTAAACACGCGCACCGACGGGGGCGGATATCCGCTTCCTATAAGTTAAACACGCGCACCGACTGCGGGCGGATATCCGCTTCCTATAAGTTAAACACGCGCACCGACGGGGGTGGATTTCCGCCTACCTATGAGTTAAACACACGCACCAACGGGAGGTGGATATCCGCTTCCTATAATTTAAACACGCGCACCGACGGGGGTGGATTTCCGCTTCCTATAAGTTAAACACACGCACCGACGGGGGGTGGATATCCGCTTCCTATAAGTTAAACACGCGCGCCGACGGGGGTGGATATCCGCTTCCTATAAGTTAAACACGCGCACCGACGGGGTGCGCGTGTTTTCCTATAAGTTAAACACGCGCACCAACGGGGGTGGATATCCGCTTCCTATAAGTTAAACACACGCACCAACGGGGGGGGTGGATATCCGCTTCCTATAAGTTAAACACGCGCACCGACGGGGGTGGATTTCCGCTTCCTATAAGTTAAACACGCGCACCAACGGGGGGTGGATATCCGCTTCCTATAAGTTAAACACGCGCACCGACGGGGGTGGATTTCCGCTTCCTATAAGTTAAACACACGCACCGACCAGGGGGTGGATATCCGCTTCCTATAAGTTAAACACGCGCACCGACGGGGGTGGATTTCCGCTTCCTATAAGTTAAACACACGCACCGACTGGGGGTGGATTTCCGCTTCCTATAAGTTAAACACGCGCACCGACGGGGGTGGATTTCCGCTTCCTATAAGTTAAACACACGCACCGACCAGGGGGTGGATATCCGCTTCCTATAAGTTAAACACGCGCACCAACGGGGGGTGGATATCCGCTTCCTATAAGTTAAACACGCGCGCCAACGGGAGGTGGATATCCGCTTCCTATAAGTTAAACACGCGCACCGACGGGGGTGGATTTCCGCTTCCTATAAGTTAAACACGCGCGCCGACGGGGGGTGGATATCCGCTTCCTATAAGTTAAACACGCGCACCGACGGGGGTGGATATCCGCTTCCTATAAGTTAAACACGCGCACCAACGGGGGGGGTGGATATCCGCTTCCTATAAGTTAAACACACGCACCGACAGGGGGGCGGATATCCGCTTCCTATAAGTTAAACACGCGCACCGACGGGGGTGGATATCCGCTTCCTATAAGTTAAACACGCGCACCAACGGGGGGTGGATATCCGCTTCCTATAAGTTAAACACACGCACCAACGGGGGGTGGATATCCGCTTCCTATAAGTTAAACACACGCACCGACAGGGGGCGGATATCTGGCCGCCCGCTCAGGTTTGTCGGGAATAGCAAAGAACGATGCCGCTCCGCGCCACCATTTTTGGAACAACTGTTCAGTGTTCACCCATCGATTGCCCATATACTGTGAAACTTTGGATCTCGAGTCATTTGTTAATTTTTCCCGTAAAAAGTGTGGGGGGTTGACCCTCCTCCGCCTTCTAAAAGTGGGGAGAGTTTGCCCAGACCTCCCCCCCCCCCACCCCCGACCCTCCCGTCGGCGACGCCCCTGGCTGACAAATATTGCAGCACACACTCTCCTGAGAGGAACATTGTTAAATTGTCTTGTACTACCACCCCCCCCCCCCCGAATTAAAAAGCGCATCAAACTTATCAAATTACCATTTTAAAACCCAAGAAAACATTGCACCAGGTGGGTCAGAGTACAGCACATTACCGCTCATTATGCAGGCGCTCCAGCTATAGCAGGCGCTCTAGGCGACGGCTAGCAACCCCTGGGCAGGCTCGAGGGCCCCGTTCACAGACTCAATGGCCCTCTGGATAAGCTCGAGAGGGCCCTGAACAGACTCAATGGGCCCCTGGGCAAGCTCGAGAGGCTACTGGGCAGGTTCGAGAGGCCCCTGAACAGACTCAATTGTCCCCTGGGCAAGCTCGAGAGACCTCTGGGCAGGCTCTAATGGCCCCTGGGCAGGTTCGAGAGGCCCCTGAACAGACTCGATAAGCCTCTGGGAAAACTATAATGGGCCCCTGGACATGTTCAAGAGGCCCCAAAACAGACTATAATGGGCCCCTGGCCAGGCTCTAGAAGCCCCTGAACATACTCAATGGGCCCCTGGACATGTTCGGGAGGCCACTTTGCAAGTTGGTTGGGCCGTGAGTGGGTTCAATTGGCTCCTGGACAAGTGGACATGCTCTAGAGGCCCCTGTGAATATTTTTGGGCCCCTGAGTGAGCTTAATGGGCCCCAGGGCATGCTCGAAAGGTTTTTGCGCCCTTAAGTGGGCTCAATGGGCCCCTGGATATGCTCCAGAGGCCCCTGGACAGTTCTTTGGGCCCCTCAGTGGACTCAACGGCCCCTGGATATGCCCAAGAGGCCCCCTGGACCGGCTTCGAAAACCCTTCAATGTCTCTGAGGCAGCGGCGGCGCCACCGGGGGAGGGGGGCAGGAGGGGCCGCCCCCCCCCCCCCCCCCCCTGTTGTCGGACAGGGGAGGGGGGCAAACATATCTTCCCCCTGTCATTTTAGGAGGCCCCTCCATGCTCCAAAGAGGCCCCATCTCGCAGGCCCCATCGCGGAGGTCACAGGGGCCCTGGAAGCCTGACGGGGTCCTATGGAGGTCAGAGGGGCATTTGAAGGCCGGAGGAGACCATCTGGAAGATAGAGGGAAGATCAGAGGGGGCCTATGGGGTCAGAGGTGGCCCCTGGAGGCCAGAGGGGTCCTTTGAAGGTCATAAAGGCCACTGAAGGCCAGAGGGGGCCCTCTGGAATCCAGAGAGGCCCTCTGGAGGTCAAAGGCCAGGGGCCATGTACGCCAGAGAGAGTCCTATGCAGAGGCGCAGCCAGGGGGCAATTCCCCCCCCCCCCCCCTATGGGTCACAGGGGGCCCCATCGAGATTGGCCCAGATACCATTTACATTAGCTAAATGACTTTCAAAAAGCCACAGAGGAGCCCTCAAACCAGGCAAGGGTCACTCTGGTGCATGCCAAGTAGAGCCCTTCATGGGACACAATTTCAGCCCCCATCCCGTTCCAGCCCATTCAGGGTAAATCCAAACCCATTCCAATCCAAATACAAATCCGAATTCATACTTGATGGGGCTCCCATTCCCACCCGTTTCAGCATATTTCACTTTTTTGTGGTGCTAAAAATGATATGGTATGTCCCAAACCCATTCCAACCCGTTACATTTCCAAAAATGGCCCCATTCCCACTCATTTCCATCCCGTTCCATGGGTTCCATGGGGATTCCCATTCCATGAAGGGCTCTAATCCCAAGGGCACTGAAGGGCTTTCGAAACCTGCCCAGGGGCCCATTGAGCACACCCAGGGGCCCAAAAACTGTCCAGGGGCCTCTCAAGCATGTCCAGGGCCCATTGAGCCCATTCAGAGGCCCCAAAAACCTGCCCATGGGCCTCTAGAGCATGTCCACTTGTCCAGAGGCCAATTGCGCCCACCCAGGGCCCAAAACATCTATCCAGTGGCCTCGCCAGCATGTCCAGGGGCCATTGAGTATGTTCAGGGGCCTTTCGAGCCTGCCCAGGGGGCCATTAGAGTCTGCTCAGGTGCCTCTCGAACCTGGCCAGGAACCCATTAGTCTTCCCATGGGCCCATTGAGTCTGTTCAGAGGCCTCTCGAACCTGCCTAGGGACCATTAGAGCCTGCCCAGAGGCATCTCGAGCTTGCCCAAGGGCCCATTGAGTCTGTGTTCAGAGGCCTCTCGAACCTGCCCAGGGGCCTCTTGAGCTTCTCCAGGGGCCCATTGAGTCTGTTCAGGGGCTCTCGAGCTTATCCAGAGGGCCATTGAGTCTGTGAACGGGGCCCTCGAGCCTGCCCAGGGGCTGCTAGACGTCGCCTGGAGCGCCGGCTAGCCGTGGTCGGCGCGGTCATAATGAGCGGTAATGTGCTGCATTCTGACCAACCTGGTGCAATGTTTTCTTGGGTTTAAAAATGGCAATTTGATCGATCTGATGCGTTTTTTAATACGAGAGGGGACGGGGGTGGTAGTACAAAACAATTTAACAATTTCCCTCTCAGGAGAGTGTGTGCTGCAATATTTGACAGCCAGAGGCGTCACCGACGGGATGGTTGGGGGGGGGGGGGGGTCGGCTCCCACTTTTTGCGTGGAAAATTAAAAATGTATCGTAAAAATTGTCTTTGCAGCAGTCAAAATCCAGCTATCTAGAGGGTCAAAAACTGGAAAATGTCGCGCCGCTTCGCGGCATGACACAAGTATTGCTTTTACAAATTTGGAAAATGGGCCAATGAATTTCATTAAGTGTCTGGCAGAGGCTCTCCTTGGCGGTAATTGCTGGCCTCAGGGCCCATTTCCTTCATAAAATATTCACTTTCAAGCAGGCTACATGTTTAGCTAGTCTGCCGAGTTCCGAAAAAGGCGACGCGAACGCAAAGACGAGGAGATCAGCACCCGGAAGCTGCTCCAGCGGTGCCCAATTTGCTGGACCGAAGAGCTAATAGTGGGTACAGGCCACGACCATCTCCCTAAGCCATATCCCCACATGGCTCCTTCAGATCCACAGGGACCATTTATGCGCGGAAAAGTCGTTCTGCCTATTACTTCTTTCAAACCATTTGCACTGTTACCAGTTGTTTGTTGCAGTTCGGTACATATGTAAATGTATAGGTACAGTTATTATTATCATATGTACCTACTACTGAGCGCTGACTGCCACCGGTCATCGTGATTTACTATCCGAGGCTAATGTATATGAAAAACTGCCTTCATTTCAATATTTTTCATCATACCGAGATGTGCAACCAGAAAAAGGGGTTACCTATTCACGGTCTCGGTCCACTCACTCACGGTCTGCTTCCAATATTAATATTTCGTTTTCAAGGTCTAAAACCAGTAAGGCGCCGTAGTTGGCGATGAACGAGCGAGCGCGAAATAAATGTATGGTGAATTTCAACCCGATCGGGCAAGTAGTTCCTGAGATACAAAAAAGGTGCGCACGTGCGCACGTGCAGAGGCACCCCACCCATGACTTGTCGGTAGGCGGCGGCGGAGGGGTCCCTAACCACACACCAAATTTGAACACAATCGGCTCAGCCGTTCCTGAGATATAGAATAGGGGTGTGCACGTGCGCACGTGCAGAGGCACCCCACCCCTGACTTGTGGAAAGGCAACGGCTGAGAGGTCCCTAACCACACACCAAATTATAACGCAATCGGTTCAGCCGTTCCTGAGATATAAAATAGGGGTGTGCACGTGCGCACGTGCAGAGGCACCCCACCCCTGACTTTTGGAAAATTGGTGGCTGAGGGGTCCCTAACCACACACCAAATTTGCACACAATCGGCTCAGCCGTTGCAGAGTTTTTGCGAGAAAACACTTTTCAACACCCCTCACGCGGCACGCGGCACGCGAAGTGGTAGTCACCCACATGAGTCGGCACTGATCTCAAGCAGGGTAGGTTGGATGGGGCTGCTCAGCAAAGAAAAGAAGTCAGCTTGTCAATCGGACGTATGGTTGCAGAGATATGAGCTTCTCAAAAGCGTCGCCACGGGTCGGGTCGGACCGGGCCGCTCATATTCAGATGTGTCCATATACAACGGAAAGACGAGCGAGTGCTTCGCGCTCGCTCGTAATTAAAATTTGCACGCCGCTTCACGGCGTCACATCGGTCGCCTCATTATAACGAAGCCATAGTCATTGTCTTCGGTTCGTCGGAACGCTGAATTCAATTAATGTATTGTTTAGCTTAGCGGCGGGCCTCTACCAGGCTCACCGCCTATATTTCTGGGTTTTATCAGGCAAACCCGTACAAATTTCGCGCCGCTTCGTGGCGCTACCTAACAAGTACCTAGCTACTATAACATGACAATCAACATACAAAATGCTGCAAAGGCTTAAATACACGTATAAAAATGTGCGTACATTTTTAGTCATTGCAGCCGCCCCCCCCCCCTCACACACACACGCACGCACGCACGCACGCACGCACGCACGCACGCACGCACGCACGCACGCACGCACGCACGCACGCACGCACGCACGCACGCACGCACGCACGCACGCACGCACGCACGCACGCACGCACGCACGCACGCACGCACGCACGCACGCACGCACGCACGCACGCACGCACGCACGCACGCACGCACGCACGCACGCACGCACGCACGCACGCACGCACGCACGCACGCACGCACGCACGCACGCACGCACGCACGCACGCACGCACGCACGCACGCACGCACGCACGCACGCACGCACGCACGCACGCACGCACGCACGCACGCACGCACGCACGCACGCACGCACGCACGCACGCACGCACGCACGCACGCACGCACGCACGCACGCACGCACGCACGCACGCACGCACGCACGCACGCACGCACGCACGCACGCACGCACGCACGCACGCACGCACGCACGCACGCACGCACGCACGCACGCACGCACGCACGCACGCACGCACGCACGCACGCACGCACGCACGCACGCACGCACGCACGCACGCACGCACGCACGCACGCACGCACGCACGCACGCACGCACGCACGCACGCACGCACGCACGCACGCACGCACGCACGCACGCACGCACGCACGCACGCACGCACGCACGCACGCACGCACGCACGCACGCACGCACGCACGCACGCACGCACGCACGCACGCACGCACGCACGCACGCACGCACGCACGCACGCACGCACGCACGCACGCACGCACGCACGCACGCACGCACGCACGCACGCACGCACGCACGCACGCACGCACGCACGCACGCACGCACGCACGCACGCACGCACGCACGCACGCACGCACGCACGCACGCACGCACGCACGCACGCACGCACGCACGCACGCACGCACGCACGCACGCACGCACGCACGCACGCACGCACGCACGCACGCACGCACGCACGCACGCACGCACGCACGCACGCACGCACGCACGCACGCACGCACGCACGCACGCACGCACGCACGCACGCACGCACGCACGCACGCACGCACGCACGCACGCACGCACGCACGCACGCACGCACGCACGCACGCACGCACGCACGCACGCACGCACGCACGCACGCACGCACGCACGCACGCACGCACGCACGCACGCACGCACGCACGCACGCACGCACGCACGCACGCACGCACGCACGCACGCACGCACGCACGCACGCACGCACGCACGCACGCACGCACGCACGCACGCACGCACGCACGCACGCACGCACGCACGCACGCACGCACGCACGCACGCACGCACGCACGCACGCACGCACGCACGCACGCACGCACGCACGCACGCACGCACGCACGCACGCACGCACGCACGCACGCACGCACGCACGCACGCACGCACGCACGCACGCACGCACGCACGCACGCACGCACGCACGCACGCACGCACGCACGCACGCACGCACGCACGCACGCACGCACGCACGCACGCACGCACGCACGCACGCACGCACGCACGCACGCACGCACGCACGCACGCACGCACGCACGCACGCACGCACGCACGCACGCACGCACGCACGCACGCACGCACGCACGCACGCACGCACGCACGCACGCACGCACGCACGCACGCACGCACGCACGCACGCACGCACGCACGCACGCACGCACGCACGCACGCACGCACGCACGCACGCACGCACGCACGCACGCACGCACGCACGCACGCACGCACGCACGCACGCACGCACGCACGCACGCACGCACGCACGCACGCACGCACGCACGCACGCACGCACGCACGCACGCACGCACGCACGCACGCACGCACGCACGCACGCACGCACGCACGCACGCACGCACGCACGCACGCACGCACGCACGCACGCACGCACGCACGCACGCACGCACGCACGCACGCACGCACGCACGCACGCACGCACGCACGCACGCACGCACGCACGCACGCACGCACGCACGCACGCACGCACGCACGCACGCACGCACGCACGCACGCACGCACGCACGCACGCACGCACGCACGCACGCACGCACGCACGCACGCACGCACGCACGCACGCACGCACGCACGCACGCACGCACGCACGCACGCACGCACGCACGCACGCACGCACGCACGCACGCACGCACGCACGCACGCACGCACGCACGCACGCACGCACGCACGCACGCACGCACGCACGCACGCACGCACGCACGCACGCACGCACGCACGCACGCACGCACGCACGCACGCACGCACGCACGCACGCACGCACACACACACACACACACACACACACACACACACACACACACACACACACACACACACACACACACACACACACACACACACACACACACACACACACACACACACACACACACACACACACACACACACACACACACACACACACACACACACACACACACACACACACACACACACACACACACACACACACACACACACACACACACACACACACACACACACACACACACACACACACACACACACACACACACACACACACACACACACACACACACACACACACACACACACACACACACACACACACACACACACACACACACACACACACACACACACACACACACACACACACACACACACACACACACACACACACACACACACACACACACACACACACACACACACACACACACACACACACACACACACACACACACACACACACACACACACACACACACACACACACACACACACACACACACACACACACACACACACACACACACACACACACACACACACACACACACACACACACACACACACACACACACACACACACACACACACACACACACACACACACACACACACACACACACACACACACACACACACACACACACACACACACACACACACACTGCCGACCCCCACCTGTTGTCAGCTAAGATAGGTTTTCTCTCCTGCACGTAACGATAACAATTAGTAATGCGCTCAGTACAATGTCTACTGAGGGTCCTGGTCTAATCCAGCTCATCAAAAGTTGACAAAAAAACATTGTTAAAAATAGGGCCTCACAAAATAAAACGCCGAAATCCGTGCAGTTTTCATATCCAGTTTTTTTTTTGGGGGGGGGGGCTTTCAGGGGCTTCTTCCCACCTTCTGAAGGTATGGCTGCGTCCCACGTCCTATGGAGGTCAGAGGTGCCCCTGAAGTCCAGAAGCGGCCCTCTGGAAGCCAGAGGGGAGGTGAGAGGAGCCCTATGGAGGTCAAAGGCCCCTTCTCAAATGGAGGTCCCCTCTCAAATGGAGGCCCCTAAATTTTGACTTGCCCCCCCCCCCCCCCCCCTGACAAAAATCCGTGGCACCGCCCCTGCCTGAGGCCCTTGACATGCACCAGAGTGACCCTTACCTGGTTTGAGGGCTCCTCTGTGACTTTTTGAAAGCCATTTAGCTAATGCAAATGGTATCTGGGCCAATCTCGGTGGCCTGTGACCCGTAAGGAATGGGCGCAATTGCCCCCCTTGCCCCCCCCCCCCCCCCCCCTGGCTGCGCCCCTTATGCAACATGACTACCCTGGGTCACCAAATGACCTTTGGTTACCTCTCGAGCAGGGGTGTAGTTGAGGGGGCTTGAGTCCCCCCCCCCCCCTACCAACTTGGATGAGGAAGTGAGTCAAATTCTGGGAGAAATCTGTATTAGTGTGGATTTGTATGGTATTTTAAGCGATTTTTCCCAGCTCAGCCCCCTCAACTTTTCTGAAGAAGCAACACCCCTGCTATGGAGCCAACTATCGACCTTACATAACATTTGAGGACACCTAAGCGATAACATGTTTTGCAAGAGCTTTCGATTGCCTTTCTTCGTTTGTTCCAAGCTATCACAGTTCCTGATATATTTGGGGTGTTTCTGGAGCGAAGTCCTAAACTTGGAAAATTTGACCTTTGATGACCGCTGGTGACCCCAATATTGACCTGAGCAAAAAATGTTACAAGCGTAGGAACAAGGGGCCTGGATGCCATGGCCGCTCCGCTTTTCGGCTATTTTTTTGCTAAAACTTTTTGGCTAAATTATCCAGATAAACCCCAAACACTTTTTTTCGAAAGCAACATATTTCGATAACATAGACACGCATTTTCCGTATAGATTGCGAAAGTGGCGCAAAGTTCGAAAATGGCGCATGAATTGCTATGATATTGTGTGCTTTTTTGGGAGCAATCTGGCACAGTGGTAAGACATTTGCTTTCTGTGCCGGGGACCGGGGTTCAAATCCCTCGGCGGGCCTCTGAAAAGTTCGTCCCGGCCCCCATATCGCTCGGAACAGGGTAAGAGTTCCAGTTTGCGCTTTGGTCGCAGGACTATATGGTGTTTGGTCCACTGCATTGTGTGCTTCGAAAGAATAATACAAGTGAGCTGTAAAAAGTTAGTAACTTGGTTAAAATATTTATTTATAAAATGTGTAAGTACAAATATAATGATTATCTCATCAATGCTTACACAACTAGGATAATATTGTCAGTGGCAAAGGGTTCGCTCGCTGGTCCAGTACAGGGGCCCGGGAACAGGGGGGCAGCGGGGGCGCTTGCCCCCCCCCCCCCTCCCCCCCCCCCCCCATCTGGACCGGCCCCCCCAACTTTGGCGAGCAGAAGTTTCCCTAAAAATTAGCTCTTTCAATTTTCTTCACAAAAAGTTATATAAAATATGAAAGCCTCTTTGTCACTTTCATTTTTGTTCTCGTTTTCTTTTATAGCATGTCATAAGTATTAGTATTATATAGCTTTGCCTTTTATAGCAGTATCGTATACCTTTCTTTTCCTTCCTTTCCCTTTTTCCATTATGTTCTATGAGATATAATGGAAAACTTTGGTAGCAGTACATTTGGTAGCAGTTGTCTGCTGGGTGCGTCGTCGCTAAAATGACGCACTGACGGCGATACACATCTGCTGCATTTGGTTTATAAGTTTATCCCACGCCAACGTTACGGATGTGGTCAAACTGGCGTGCGGCCCTCTAGCTGTCCTCTCTGTCTCTGCCGACGGGGCGGCAATTGCTAGCAAGAGCTATCGTAAATGTCGTAGATTAACGTGATACGGTGATGAAGCGGTCGGTGCAGCCCACACCGGTGGGCTTCTTCAAGAAAAAAAAACGTCAGTCGTCAAGTACGAGTATTTTATCAGATGACAGGCGGGTTTACAAAGGCATAGGTTCATAGTAGGAAACGGGGGTGGCATGACCCCCACTTTTCATAATTTGTGTGTTTTATGTTAACCCGCGCCGTGCCGGGGGCGGGGCGTTTAGACGCCCCCCCCCCCCCCTAAGATTTTTCAAGGATAGTGGAAAAACGGCGGCGCGCCACTTTTGCCGTTTCAAAAACGGCGCACAGAACCACCATTAAAAAAACGGCACACGGCGCCGCCGCCGTTACAGCGCCGCCGTTACAGCCGCCGTTTTTGGCACACCTGTTCGGGCATCAATTACCCACATTGTCTGCAATTCTTGACCACGAGTCATCTCAGGTCAGGTCACGTGACCACACCTCCAAATAAGTTTGCGGTCGTACTACAGCCACAGTTTTTGGCCGATCGGTTTCAAACTTGCAAGATTTCATAAGGTCATAGGTACCTACAATTCGAATATCTAATATTTTGTTTATCGGTGACCTAAGGTCGCCGGTCGGGTCAATTTCGTGACCTCCCATTATAACTCAATGGGGAAATATTAAAATGTTTCCTATTCCGAGGATACAATATCAGTTCAATTCCTTCTGGATCATGTTAGCATAGGCTATTATTAATGATCCAGGTTTAATTTGTGTTCAGTGACCCCTGCAGGGTCAGCCGAGATCAGCTGAGGTCACAAAAACTGTGTGTGTCAATAACTCGATAGAACGAAGATAAAGAAGTGAAACCGGCATCAATGTGTTTTTATCGTCGAGACACGTTTCCCAATATGCAACATAACCTACTTGGGTCGCCACTTGACCTTGACCTGAGGTCAAATTTATAAGTTGACATAAGCTGGTCCAAATGAATGTGATTCGAAGCGCTTGGACGAGACGAACATGATGGCGTCAAAATCATTGCCGTATCTGTATTAGGTAAAAAGTTATCTGCGAACGTTTTGCCAAAAATAGCTCTTTTGACATTTGACGACCTCTGGAGCCTAAACTATTGACTTGATATAACATTTTATGACACTTTATGATTAAATATTTCAAGAACTTTCGATTGTTTTCCCGTTTCTTCCTAGCTATCATAGCTCCCGATTTTTTTTTTTGGGGGGGGGGGTTCTGGAGCGATGTCCTAAAACTGGCAAATCTGACCTTTGATGACCTCTGGACTCTGGTGCAGACTGGTTATTGATTCGACACTGATTGAATCAATTTGAATCGTTCAATCAAAATTCCTTGAATTGAAAATAATTGATTCACCACCAGATCTTCTGATCCATGAACCGTGATTGAATCAAACCTGGATCAAATCAAGGCTGATTGAATCAAAAGATTTAACGATTCTTAACAATTCAAGTACACTGATAAATTATTTCTCGTAGTGCTTGTGCAAGGAGCATGAATATATTTGTTAATGTTTGTTTAATCGACCTTCTCCTTGAATGTACCAAAGTAAGAAATTAAACTTTGTTTTACATTTGCATTCGGGCACAGCCCTTCATCAGATGTATTGCTATCGAAATAACACATCATTCACATACACGACACAAGAATAGACATTTAGCACAGCTCGTGAAAATCAGAGACTACATCCTCCACCCAGCCCAGCTGAAAACCTAAAATTTAATTTCTTACTTTGGTACATTCAAGGAGAAGGTCGATTAAACAAACATTAACACTGATAAATTGTGCAAATACATGCAGTCCCAGTTGCTACATTCATTTATACTGAAATAGTATTGCTGTAACAATGTTTTAATGATCATATATATGTATGTTTCCATTTTTTTATTTCATATAAATCAACCACATAAATTTAAATGTTGAATCAACCGTGAATCGATTAAAATATTTGTTTTGATTCTTTGAATCGGAAAGAATCAATTCTCAAAATTGTATCCGTGAATCGAACGGTGATTGAATCATTCAGATTCCAGAATGAATCATGATTAAATCGTTCCAAAAAAAGTTGAATCAATAGCCAGTCTGCAGTCCGGTGACCTCAATATTGAGCTGAACCAAAAAATGTTGAAATAGTTTCAAAGTGATTTTTGATGAGCTTTCGAGCCGTGTTTTCGGTTTTCCAATGATGAAAATTTTAGAACGAAAAGGTGCACCAAGATGATAAGCGAGAAGATTGCAAAAAAAAATCGTTTGGCCTCCCCAGCTTTAAAATCGTTCCCGGGCCCCTGGTCCAGTAACGCTGCTTTTATCACATGCTTACATATAAAGCTGCTCGACATAGCGCTACGTTTTGACACAACGCTGAATGACAGGACAAAACATCTAATATATTCAGCAGGAGAGTCCTTACAACCAGAGTATGTAGTAAGTAATTTATTGACATGGCCTTCAAAACTGCTATCTCGGCGCTAAAAATGTAATTGTGAAAGTGCCTGTTTTCCTTTAAACACCGTATTGACACCCCCGCAAAAGATCACGTTCTACTGCCCCCAATCCTGGCTACGTACCTGTAAGCGATCCACGCTTATAATGATCGATAGGTACTCTCAAGTACTTGGTAACGAATTTCGAATTCCGGGCTTCTCTCGTGATGTTTGTTTGACAAAGTTGTATGGAAAATATGTCTTGCACTCTGTCTATTGTGACTATGTGCCCCTCTTTCCTTAACCCGGCATTGACTGGGGTCTCAGCCGAACGCCATTGAGTGGGGGGGGCGTTAAACGCCCCCCCCCCCCCCTCCCTGGTTATTTTCCGAACCAATGATCCCAGCGAGACACGCAAGGCGGCATTCGAGAGCTCTCAATGAGACCAATTGCAAGCATGCTAAAAAATGTTAAAGTGAGGTCAAATGTCAGTACACGGTCAGGTAAAAGGTCACAATCGCCTTTTACGAGCGCTTCACCTGGTGAAAACTCCTGCCTCAAACGGTTTGAAGCTGAAACACAACACAGCATAACTGCATACTGAATAAATAATGTAATTGTATTCCAATGAGGTCGTATAACCGGTCATGTAAATAGTCTGGGAGTGCCACACACGAAATTGGTTTGCATATGCAGTTGAGCAGCCATCTCGGGCAAATACGATGCCGAGCCGGGGGCCGGCCTGGCAGCCCGGTTCCCTGCCCCCGGACGAGCCCCCGATCGGACCAAATGGGGGGCGGCGACCGGCCGCCGGGCCCCCGGTATCCTTGCAGGGATCTCGGCTGCGCCGCCGCCGGATTTCCATAGTACTACAGATAGTACGACAGAGCCAGAACCGACCCGGAAAACGAGGCCGATATCTGATCCCTCCGGCACGCCGACTGGCAGATGAGAGGCCTCGGCTGCCCCCCCCCCCCCCCCCCCTCCCCCTGACTGGTGATCGGCCAGTGAGGCCCAGCATTGAAAGTCGATTGTTGCTTGTGTAGTGAACACACAACGTTTTACAATCGTTTGATAAAAACAGACACACGATGTATATATTTATAGGAAATTTCAAAGGACCTACCCAAAGTACAATGCAGTACCTACATTTTTTGTGTTTAATACTTTCTTCACATTAAGAGCAGTTATTGAGTAATAGTGAATAGGTAGTTCCTTTCTTTCGCACTAACCGAACTATTCGCTTCTGAATTAATGTCAAGGGGCCTTCAACAACAAAAGGAAGAATAATTCAGCGGCATTTTGTTATGGCATCTAAATGAATGGAGCTCATAATATAAACGATACAATTTGAACTTTTAACTTGTATATCACCATTTTAAATCAACGAGGGAAGGGAATCCCGAGAAATACATAGGTACCTGTTAAACAAACTTCAAAAAATATTAAGTATAATGTACTAAGTAAGTTTAATAATGTCAAAAGAAACTTGACATTAACCTACTTAAAAGAAATAGTTCACCTTCGGAAGAAAAAAAATCAGAACACGATTTTATTATATTTTTTAATACAGTTTCTTTTTTTCTTTTTAAAAATGGTCCTACATCGCGCCAATTCAGGACAGAAGGTTGTAAATTATGAATTGTATCGTGTGCGTTATTGGTCTGCGCATGCTCCGTGCAGTGCTGGCACAATTCAGACGGTACGGTATATCATATATGCGCCGCATTCCTTCGCCAAAAAGTCAAATATCTTCGGCTGGAGAGTCTTTTCAGTCAAGAAAACAGTCAAGATAAGGATTTCTCAACACGGGCTACAAAACTGCTATCTCAGTTTAAAACTAATGTTGAAGGTGGACTATTTCCTTTAAAGGGAATGTTTCACATTTCTGAAAGTTGTCAAATATACGCTGGTTGTAGTCGAAAATATGAAGTAAGTGCTGCTGAAACCGATGGTGATATTTTTCTCTCGAAAAGTCACCTAACTTTATACAAATTAAATTTTTATGTTGGATAATGACGTCATTATTGAGTTATAGACCGCCGCTGATTGGCTGACAAAGTGGGATTGGCTGAAAAATGTCGCTGTCAGTCAATCAGTAGCCAGTAGCCTAGACCCCATTTTGCAACTTATAAATTAAATTGCTTAAAAACGGCTAAGTTTTGGGGAAAATTACCTTAGTATTTTCGACATTTCAATAACGACCAAAGATATGGCTATCTCAGTTTAAAATCAATACGAAGGTGAAACATTCCCTTTAAAGGAAATAGTTCACCTTCAACATTAGCTTTAAACCGAGATAGCAGTTTTGTAGCCCGTGTTGGGAAACCCCTATCTGCAAGTTTCCATGACTGAAAAGCTATCCAGCCGAATATATTTGAGTTTTTGGCGAAGGAATGCGGTGCTGGCGAAAGAATGTTGTACTGGTTTTAGCCCGGGCAGAGGCTATACCGTCAGCCAATCAGCTTGTAGCTGGTGCTAGCAAGCGAATCGCCGGCCGCCGGTTGGCACATCTCCAATGCGAGTCTATCTTTACGCGACTACTTTCGAATCTGATTGGCTGAACCATTTTTTACATTCGCGTGACGTCAGGACTCTGACTC
>JAXIVJ010018052.1:0-24397 GCA_036785665.1 Chirona hameri | reverse complement strand
ACGGGCCTCGACCGGCAGACCACCTCTGCCACCACAGGACCCTCTAAACAGAGTTCGTCACGGGCTGGGCTGGCCCTATGGGCCATGGGCCGGGCCTGGGCTGGGCCTGGTCTGGGCCTGGTCTGGGCCTGGTCTGGGCCTGGTCTGGGCCTGGGCTGGGCCTGGGCTGGGCCTGGGCTGGGCCTGGGCTGGGCCTGGGCTAGGCCTGGGCTCTGGGCCTGGGCTGAGCCTGGGCTGGGCCTCAACTTTAAGGAAATTACCGGGCTCTGGACGGGCCTGGGCTGAGAATGTTGAAGCTCAGGTCAGAACTGAAAAATATTTCAACCAGCAGTTCACTTCCACAGCAACACACTGTTGCTGTGGCTGTGGCTTTTTGTTTGCTTTTGGTTAACATAGTTGGTTCATTGTTTCACATTTATAGTATACAAGTAAATATGCTAGGATAGTGATTGCAAATTTTGTGAAAATATTGATATGCTTAATCTGAACGGGCCGGACCGGGCCTGGGGCTCAATATTATAAATTTGACCGGGCCTGGTCCGGACCTGGGCTTGGTGTTAATGGGCCTGGGCCGGGTCGGGCTGGAGGTTGGTGGGCCCGTGACGAACACTGCATCTAAAGCAGGCCCGGATCCAGGGGGCGCTAGGGCGACCCCCTCCCCCGAGCCCGGGTCGCACCCATGTCGCGCCATACAAACGCACCAGTAGGGCGCAACTTTTTGTATGTCGCACCCCCCCCCCCCCTGACCGAAATCCTGGATCCGCGCTTGCTCTAAAGGCCAGAAGAGGGCCCTCTACAGATCGGCAGGGGCCCCTAAAGGCCGGCAGATGGCCATCTGCAGATCGCAGGGGCCCTCTAAAGGTCGGCTGAGGGCCCTTTACACTCACTCTACAGATCGACAGGGCCCTCTAAAGGTCAGCAGAGGGCCCTCTACAGATTGGCTGGGCCACTCTGCAGATCGACAGGGCTCCTAAAGGCTGGAAGAGGGCCCTCTACAGGTCGGCAGGGCCCTATAAATGCCGGCAGAGGCAATCTGCAGAGTGGCAGGGCGATCTACAGATCGACAGGGCCCTCTAAATGCCGGCAGGGCCCTCTAAAGGCCGGAAGGGGCTCTCTAAAGGCAGGAAGGGCTCTCTAAAGCCCGACAGGGTCATCTAAAGGCCGGCAGAGGGCCCTCTCCAGATCGGCAGAGACCCTCTACATATCGGCAGGGCCCTATAAAGGCCGGCAGAGGGCCCTCTCCAGATCGGCAGGGACCTCTACAGATCGACAGGGACCCTCTACAGATCGGCAGGGCCCTATAAAGGCCGGCAGAGGGGCCCTCTATAGATTGGCTTGGGCACTCTGCAGATCGACAGGGCCCCTAGATGCTGGGAGAGGGCGCTCTACAAGTCGGCAGGGCCCTCTACATACTGGAACAGCCCTCTAAAGGCCGGCAGAGGGCCCTCTACAGATCTGCAGGGCACTCTAAATGCCAGAAGAGGGCCCTCTACAGATTGGCTGTGACACTGCAGAACGACAGGGCCCCTAAAGTCTGGAAGAGGGCCCTCTACAGGTCGGAAGGGCCCTCTAAATGCTGACAGAGGCTCTCTACAGATTAGTAGGGCGATCTACAGATCGGCAGGGTAACTCGGCAAGGATCGGCAGAGGCAGAGAAAAGGCCGGCAGAGGACCCTCTACAGATCGGCAGGGCCCTATACAGGCCGGCAGAAGGCCCTCTACAACCGGAAGGGGCCCTCTAAATACCGATAGTGGGCCCTCTGCAGATCGGCAGGACCCTTTAAAGGCTGGTAGAGGGCCCTACACACACTGGCGGGGGCCCCCTTCTACGTATTTACATATACATGCCTTTCACCCTATTTGTAACAGGCTCCTGGCTACCCCTATTTGTAACAGGGGGGGGGGGGGGGCGGATTCCGCCCCCCCCCCCGGAGATCTCGAGATCTACTCGTCCGATTTTCAAAAATAAAGCGGTGTTTGGTTCCCTCAATACGATCTACATTCATAAATAATAATAAAATATACATTTGGGATAGGGGGGCAACAGGGGGGCAAAAACTACAAATTTTAGTGGTATTTTTGATCCAACATAGCTTTCATGTTTATCGACCGATTTTAACACAACTAATAGGAATCGATAGAGATTAAATTGGAAATTGATATATGACGGTGACGTTTGAAAATGCAAAAATCATAGGCGTGTGCAGGTCACTCAATATGGGGGTGAAGTAAATGCGTAATAAAACTATTTTTTATGTTGTTTTGTTGATAAATGAAATGGTATGTGATTAAGACATTAGAAAAACAGTTATAAATCTTTTTTTTGCCATAGGCGGTACCAGGTTAGTGAAAAGGGGGTAAAATTGGGAAAAAGTATTAACCGCAGACAAGTTGCTACCCAGCACTATAAATATGTTACTGATCGTAGATAGTGCCTTTTTGCATGTTGTACTTCATCATAGGCGTATCCAGGATCAAAACTGGGGCGGCGCAAGACCTTTTGATAAGTATCTTATCCGCTATTATGATACTAACTAGTCAACAGTGACTATTTCACTTACAACTTCAATTAACATTGCTTACCCCCCTTTTTACCCTACCTGGACTCGCCTATTATCTTATAATCGTTCGTAGAGTAGCCTGTGGTGCGTGTTTCATCCGAAAACTGCAGTATGTTATGTCATTGTGCGCCCATGCCTCTTAGTTTCCTTGCAATAATGACCCCCTTTCTTCCATTCCTGAGCGCGCCTCTGCAAAAAATGACTTTATTCCCTTTTCTGGTCTCATATGTGCATATATTATTATAAGCTAAACGTATATTGCGCCGTTATCGCTGGCATATCGTCATCACCATGCCAGTCACCCCCTTTTCATGTTCCTGAACACGCCCCTGAAACTCAATATGTAATAAATTATGCAAATAATGGAAGCAGAAGCTATCTTTTACATCTTGATAGCTATAAATTCCCCTTACATTGCTCTATTGGCTTCCCGCCAAGCATTGAATACTTCCTGGAACCCCCCCCCCCTTTCAAGCCCCTGAAACCGCCTCTGCCATGCAATTTGTATGATATTTCATTAACATCAACTAATTTGTACTTGTTGCAATCACCGTAAGCCGATGTAACTCCTTCATACTTGAGGTAGTTAGGAAGAAACCGTGAAGATCGCATTTCCGTATTATCGCCAAATGTCGCCTCCGAACCCACCCACAACTGTGCCCTGGAACCGCCTCTGTTCAGGTTAAGAACTCAAAATTTTGACTCCAAATGCGGAGTTCAATTCTATGAAAAGTCCCAAAATTTAATGGGCCTGCTCCCAGCCGTTCTGGAGATATCTGCGAAAAACATGAGGGGGGGGGGGGGGCGGAATCCGCCCCCCTGTTACAAATAGGGTTAATAGACTAAGCAAGTGGTTATTTATTCGTGTTACGATTTGTTTCGGTTCGTGGGCGTTCTTTTATGCGACGTAAGGCGTCTTGCGGGCGCCTGCCACCATCCAAAACACTGGGACCTTCAGCCCCAGGGGGCCTTCGCTCGGTCGCCAGAGTCTGGCCTCCAGGGGGGGGGGGGGGCGGGGGGCATGGCCCCTTGTCTACACCCTTGTCGATGATTACGTCTGCCGTCAGTCCTCGCACCGGTCCTGTGTTGCTCTACCCGATTCCACCCTGCCAGTCGCAATACAGCCGAGGCGGAGCGCAGGTCTGAAACCCACAGGTAACGGTTCATACCGCGTCTCAGAGCGGCGGGTACCGGGCGCGTGAGCACAATCTAGGTCCGGTGGGAAATTACAAGGCGGTGGGGCGACAACCCCAGACGCCCGGGGACAGTGGCGTACCCAGGAGTCACTCCAGGAGGTCCGGTGGGAAATTACACGGCGGTGGGGCGACAACCCCAGACGCCCGGGGACAGTGGCGTACCCAGGATTCACTCCAGTAGGGGGGATTTTTATCAGGAAGCATAAGGTACCCCCACCAAACAAAACTCACCGAATTTGGCTCACTATATTTTTAGAGGAGATATTTTCAAAGAATTTCTTTTAAAAAAATCTCGAAATGTGGCCTACGGCAAATGGGGCACGTACCGACTTTCAGGGGAGGGGGAGGACAATTGCCCCGTTTGCCTCCCCCCCCCCTTTTGTGCGCCTATACCCCGGGGACGGAGCTTAGTTCGTACCGTTTGCTGATTCGGTTTACGTACGGCAGTTTGCACCGCGTCGCATCAGACAAGACCGCCAGGAGACGACGGTCTTAGCCTATGCATGGTGTTGCATCACCACACCCAGGAGACGCCGGTCTTAGCCTATGCATGGTGTTGCATCACCACACTCCACATAGTGTCAACACATTGTGACATGAAGGCACTAAGATCGCAATCAGCGCATAAAGAAAGCAGCCATGCTCCGTTTAAATCCGGAGCGTCCGGATTGAGAAGGTGGATTTCCCGTCACCTGCTCTGTACTGGCATTCACCCGCCGCTGTGTACGGGCTGCTCGAAACACAATGCCGTAACGTCCTCTGTCTGATGGTGTACTTACGTATACAACACCTCCTCTCGCCGCTCATGTACGTCTCTCTTGACAGTAACAATCCACCGCGGTGGTGCCGCTACCCGTCCCGACCAAGGCAGGGCAGTCCAGTTTGAGAGTCACTGGATTGCCTGACCCGGGGATCCCACAATGCGAGGGGAGCGAGCTGTCTGAGAATTCCAGGAACCGCAAGCCCCCGATACTGGGCTGGGACAAGCTTACTTGGTTGTGTCGTTTTGTTTGGGATCTGGAAGAGCCTTGAGACATACACTGTTCGGTCACGAGGGAAGCCGGATAAATGCCTTACTTGCATTAATTATACAAAAGATTAAGCATACGTTTCCAAATGTTCCGACTCCCGCAAGTAGGTAACTTAGTTGGGAACAACAAAATTCGACCCCATTTTAACCCTCACCCTACGGGAGTTTTTTTCATCTTCGCCCTACGGGGGGGGGGGGGGCTGACAGGCCCCCTGTTGACTTCCAAACCAAGCAACTTAGAGCAATGCGGTGAGTACCAGCATGTTGCCTGTCATGAGAGGAATCTAACAGTATGCGATTTTTAGGTTTCAGGTCAACGGATAACCTCCCAGGTCAAGTGGATGACCTCGGATTTACCACGTCCAGAACAGCGATTTTGCTCTTCAGAAAACCTCAAAATTAGAAATTGATAAATGTAAATCAAAAGGCATGTTCCTAGACCATATTTGGCTCAGAGATACAGAAAAGGTAATGATTTGTTCGTATCTTGTCAAAAAAGTGAAAAAAAGTTATTTTAAAAATGACGTCATCAGTTTCTTACACTTACGGAGCCATCACTCAGTCAAAAAAAAAATATTGCTTTGAAATTTGGTATGAGTATTGTTCATGCTCAGTTCTCTCACATAATTCCGGTTTTTCTAATATCTTTGAAAATTTTGATTTTGTGGGGATTTAAAAAAAAAAGTTTTTTTATTTTAGGGGTCAAAAAACCAAAATTTTGCAAATCTGAGATTGCCATTTTAAAGATAATGCCATTTTGTATCTTTGGTGAATTGCGTTTGCAATTTGCTTTAAAACTCTATTTTCTACGATTTTTCTAATATTCCTAATTTTTTTACCAACATGACGTCATCAAAACGTCATTATTTCCCAAATTTCTCAACCAATTTCAACGAAATGATTACAGCCTACGTATAATTGCTGTAAACTCAGCTACCAAAAATTTCAGTAAGATGCATTGCATGTGTAAACAGTTATTCAAGAAAAACCTCAGGGGGGGGGGGGGGGGGGGCGTCAGGCGAGGGTTTTTTTTTTTTTTTTTTTTTTTTTTTTTTTTTTTTTTTTTTTTTTTTTTTTTTTTTTTTTTTTTTTCATCTTTTTCCCACCTAAGGGATAGTGTATTCATATCATAAGACATATTAATGGCATACATACAAACACATATACATTTGTGTTGTGCCTATTCAGGCGTCAGGCGAGGGTTAACCTTCGTCCAGTAGGGCGAGGGTTAACCCTCGTTATGGCGGTATGGGGGTCATTTTACCCCCCCCCCCCATCCCCAGTTTTTTTCTTCTCGGTAATATCGGGAAACCGGTGGCGCGCTGCTCCGCCAAATTTGTCACTGCTGTTCGGGAATCAATCACTCTTATTGTGTAAGTTTTGACCTCAGGTCATTCTCAGGTCACAAGGTCACGTCAAGTGACCCTACTTCCAAAAATGTGTGTGGTCGTGCCAAAGGCACATAGTTGGCCTAACGATTTGAAACTCATCAAAGTAAATCAGGGCATAAGTATCTACAATTCGTTTTATATCGTATTTGTTTGTAATATCTGTGCCCTAAGGTCAGTTCAATTTCGTGACCTCTCCCAGGCACGTAGCCAGGATTTCGTCCAGGGAGGTGCGGCGTCTCGAAAGGGCCCCTTCCCGATCGCTGAAAGGGCCCCTTCCCAAGCGTTGAAAGGTCCAAACAAAACGGATGAAAAAGCACCTTACAAGGATGGAAAATGCAGTATGACAGGTATGGCATGGGCCACACCAACTTTTAGGACCTGGAGTTAGCGAACTCCATATCAACTTTGGCACCAGCGACACCAATCTGGAATCAGCTATACCAACTTGTAATATTTTTTAAGCTCAAGACCTGGAACCCTTAAACAAATTGCACCGCGGAGCGGCGCGATTTTTTAGTATTATGCCCTATATATGCATTCTCATCAATGCGTCACATTGCTTGTGGTGCGGACCTCTAAAAATGTTATTGTGCGTTTAAAAGTGCGTAAAAAATGCTAAAGGGAACTAGTTTTCCCAATTATATAGGAAAGTAGCAACATAACACATAAATGCGCCGAAAAACGGCCCGTTTTTTTTCTTCTTCTAACCCGCATATAATTGTCGGGCACATAAAACTTTCGCTTCTAAATTCTGCCGGACGCCAGGAATTGCTTGATCGGAATTGCTTGATCGGGTGGTGGGATCAGGGCCTGCGCAACAAGCTATGCTTAGCGCGGGGCGCCTGACCTCGGAAATCCATCCATTCAAAAACATTCGGACTAAATTTATATATACAAAAATAATAGTTATTGAATTTGTAGTTAAATTGCATCGCGGAGCGGCGCAACAATTTTGAGTTGTATCAGGGGCGGATCCAGGATTTTCTAAGGCAGGGGGCTTCAGGCCTGAGGGCGGCATATTTCCTCGGTGACGGGGGCGGCATGGTGCCTTCCGAGGGCGGCATAATGCCTTCCGAGGGCGGCATAATGCCTTCCGAGGGCGACGATGTACCTTCCGAGGGCGGCATATTGCGTTGTGAGGGCGGCAAGAAAGATGTCTTCTGAGGGTGCCAGGGTGCCTTCCAAGCAGACTTGTCAATGATTCAATGTGAATCGACTACTTTTGATTGAATCATTCTTATTTCAAATGAATGACTCATGAATCGATTCACCTCATGCGCAAACCTGTTGTGAGTCACTGATTGAATCATTCTTACAGAGAAAATAGGCTGATTGAATCATTCATTGCTCAAAGAATCATTCTTTTTTGGTCGAACAGCATAAACTGTCCAAAAAATATGTCAGCGGCCCAGCATTTATCTGTGCCCTGTGGACTTAATGGCCAATTATATGAGCTATGTGTCCTGAGCTGTAGCCTGTAAATCATATATTCATGAAGAAAGCGAGGCTTTGTGTCCAACTCCAGTGGGCACAAAGCCACTGTTCAATCAGCCCTAACTAGGTACATACCTTGGTACTGGTAGGATTAGGGGTAGGCACCTAAACACTTAGAAAAGGTAACTAACTCATACTTTGATTCATAAACCACACAGTAAACGCACACATTTTTCACACGTAAAATTATCAAAAGGTACTTACCTTTTCCTAATTTCTAGGCTATACCATATCAAAAACTAAATCATAAACAAACATTTGCATGACCTCCGGATGTCCCAAATATCATTGTCGCATCGGCGCCGCTTTATTCCACATGCTTTATAAAAAATAATACCTAATGCAAAATCAAAATAAATGTTCTATTCGCTTAAAAAGGCGAAACGTAAAGTCATTAATTCTTTTGGAACTTGGAATTTGCAATTATAATACATATGATAAATATCATTTTATAATCAAAATAAACAACACGCGTGTCAAATTGGTTCACATTCACATTGACATTCAGAAACACATTCGCGGACTATTTGGATTAGCTTCAAAAATTGGAACACACACAGACCTAGTGATCATTCTGGTAAAATCTTAGAGTCGCACATTCAAAATCAAAGGAGTTAGAGCAGGTCAGATAGGTTTAAGGTCAAACAGCGGACTATTCCGATGTGCATGGAAATTAGCACACTGGTAGAACATAACCTCCTTATCACGCTCATACAATCTTAGAGTCGCACATTCAAAATCAAAGGATTTAGAGCAGGTCATATGTTTAAAGTCAAACAGCAGACTATTCTGGTTTGCATGAAAAATGGCACACAGGTAGAGCATAGCCTCCTTATCACGCTCATAAAATCTTATAGAGTCGCACATTCAAAATCAAAGGAGTTAGACAAAAGAGTCG
Source organism: Chirona hameri (assembly GCA_036785665.1). Lineage (NCBI taxonomy): Eukaryota > Metazoa > Arthropoda > Thecostraca > Balanomorpha > Balanidae > Chirona > Chirona hameri. The sequence continues at coordinate 15,827 of JAXIVJ010018052.1, read as the reverse complement.
ACATTTTCTTTAATGTTGAGTGATTGAATCAAGATTGAATCATTCATTATGGTAATGTTGAGTGATTGAATCATAATTGAATCATTCATTACGGTAATGTATAGTGATTGAATCATGATTTAATCATTAATTATGGTCCGTGAATCACTGTGAATCGATTCATGACAAATATGAATCATTGACAATTCTGCTTCCAAGAGTGCTACGATGCTGTTGGTAGACGCAAGGGCGCCATGGCGGCCTCCCGAAAACGCTACGGCGCCTTCGGCGCCGGCAAATCCTATACAAAAATGGCGCCGTTTTCTAAGGCAGGGGGCTTCAGCCCCTACGGCCCCCCTGGATCCGCCACTGAGTTGTATTTCCTGGACAACTGCATTCTTACTGTTGAAAGGCCTAGGGTCCCTTCAGATTGTCTAGGGCCCTCCGACCTTTTCAGCGCCCTTCTGACCTGTTCAGGGACCCATCTGGGATCCGCGAAAAGAAATGATGTGGAGTGGGTGATATATATTAAATACAAAGAGGGCTTACACGAAAACAAGAAAACTCTACAAGAAAAATTAAAATCGGAGCTTGCGGGTGTATTGTAACACCATTCGTTAGCGATTAACGAGATCTACCCGCACGATTTTCAAAAATGAAACGGTGTTTGGTTCCCCTCAACACGATCTACATTTCTATATAATAAAAACAAATCTACATTTTTGATAGGGGGGCAACAGGGGGTTAAAAACTACAAATTTTAGTGGTATTTTTGATCCAACATAGCTTTCATGTTTATCGGCCGATTTTAACACAACTAATACGAATCGATAGAGAATGAATTGGAAATTGATATATGACGGTGGCGTTTGAACATTCAAAAATCATAGGCGTGTGCAGGTCACTCAATATGGGGGTGAAGTAAATGCGTAATAAAACCATTTTTTTATGTTTTTTTTTGGGATAAATTAAATGGTATGTGATTGTGACATTAGACAAAATAGTTATAAATCATATTTTTTGTCATAGGCGGTACCAGGCTAGTGAAAAAGGGAGGTCAAATTGGAAAAAAATATTAACCGCAGACAAGTTGCTACCCAGCACTATAAATATGTTACTGATCGTAGATAGTTCCTTTTTGAATGTTGTACTTCATCATAGGCGTATCCAGGATCCAAACTGGGGCGGCGCAAAACCTTGTGATAAGTATATTATCCGCTATTATGATACTAACTAGTCAACAGTGACTAGTTCACTTACAACTTCAATTAACATTGCTTACCCCCCTTTTACCCTACCTGGACTCGCCTATTATCTTATAATCGTTCGTAGAGTAGCCTGTGGTGCGTGTTTCATCCGAAAACTGCAGTATGTTATGTCATTGTACGCCCATTCCTCTTAGTTTCCTTGCAATAATATGACCCCCTTTCTTCCATTCCTGAGCGCGCCTCTGCAAAAATGACTTTATTCTCTTTTTTGGTCTCATATGTGCATATATAATTATAAGCTAACAGTCTATTGCGCCGTTATCGCTGGCATATCGTCATCACCATGCTAGTCACCCCCCTTTTCATGTGCCTGAACACGCCCCTGAAACTCTATATGTAATAAATTATGCAAATAATGGAAGCGGAAGCTATCTTTACATCTTGATAGCTATAAATTCCCCTTGCATTGGTCTATTTGCTTCCCGCCAAGCATTGAATACTTCCTGGAAGCCCCCCTTTTTCAAGGATCTGAAACCGCCTCTGCCATGCAATTTTTATGATATTTCATTAACATCAACTAATTTTCACTTGTTGCAATCACCGTAAACCGATGTAACTCCTTCATACTTGAGGCAGTTAGGAAGAAACCTTGAAGATCGCATTTCCGTATTATCGCCAAATATCGCCTCTGAACCCACCCAAAACTGTGCCCTGGAACAGCCTCTGTTCAGGTTAAGAACTCACATTTTTTACTCCAAATGCGGTATTCAATTCTATGAAAAGTCCCAAAATTTCATGGGCCTGCTCCCAGCGGTTCTGGAGATATCTGCGAAAAACATGAGGGGGGGGGGGGGGGGGGGGCGGAATCCGCCCCCCTCCCCTCCCCTCCCCCTGTTACAAATAGAGTTGAGGCATTCGGTAACATGTCATTGCTCATTTTAAAGACGAGCAATGAACTGTTACCGATTGGCGAATACCTCTTAATCGCTGACGAAGGGCGTTACAATATAGCCGAAAGCTCCGATTTTGTTTTGTGTGGAGCAAGTCCTCTGTGTATTTAATCTTCATCTGGGATCACTACGTGCTTTGGGCCCTTCCGGTCTGACCAGGGACTCTTCTGGCCTTCCAAGAAGCCCCTCTTGTGTGTCAAGGAGCCCATTCGACCTGTTCAGAGGTCCTTCCGACCTGGCAAGGTCGGAAGGACCTGGCTGAACCTGGCTGAGAAAACTGGCTGCTTTGTCACCCTGCCGACATGCTGAGGTGCCCCTCCCACCTGCCCAGGGGCACCTCCAGTCTGGCTAGGAACTCATCCGGCATGTTCATGGGCCCTTCCGACCGGCCCATGGACCGTTTCGGTCTAGCCAGGGGACCCTCTGACTTGCCCAGGAGCCCCTCCGATCTGCCCAGCGACTCTTCTGGTCGGACTGCGCTGGCTGTTTTGTCGCCCTGCCGACATGCTCAGGGGCCTCTCAACCTGCCCAGGGGCACCTGCTATAAACTCTCTTAACCCGCGCATTGCAGGGGCTTTACGCCGAACACGAACTGCAGGGGGGGTTGATTTCCGCCCCCCCCTGAGATCTCGAAAACTACGCTACGTAGCAAGAAGCGGAAAACGGCATTTGATAGCTTGATACATGTTCTATCGAAAGTATTTCAGTGTTTTTTAAGTCAGGTCAAAATTGAGGTCACCAGAGGTCATCAAAGGTCAAATTGTCCAGTTTTGTTTTCCTGTTTTAGGACATCGCTCCAGAAATTCCCATATATCTCAGAAACGATGATAGTTAGAAACAAACGGAAAAAGCAAACACCAGCCAGTGAGATTTGTAATCGCTAAGATGTCCTCAGATTTGATCTCAGATAAATATTTGAGGCTCCAGAGGTCAAAAAGAAAAAAAGTGCCGTTTTTTTGCTAAATCTTTTTTTTGCTATTAACTTTTTACCTAATAAAGATAACGGAAAATTGTTTACGCCATTGTGTTTATCTTGTCAAGGCGCTTTTAATGATATATATGGTGACCTTGTTAAGTCAACTTAACAATTTGACCTAAGGTCAAGGTCAAGTGGTGACCCAAGTAGGGCATATTGCATATGGGAAGACGTGTCTCGACGAGACAAACACATTGATGTCTGTTTTACTTCTCGATCTTCATTATGTCGAGAGTTATTGACAAAAAAGTGATGGTGACCTCGCATGACCTCAAATGACCCAATGGGGGTCACTGAACAAAACTTACACTTGGATCATCAAGAATATCCTATAATAACATGATCCAGAAGTAATTGGACTAGTATCATGCATATCCTTGAAATAGGAAGCATTTGTATATTTCCCCATTGACTTATTAAGGGGAGGTTACGAAATTGACCTGACCTTAGGTCACCGATATCAAAATTCCGAGAGATACGAATTGTAAGTACTGATGCCCTCATGACATCCTGTAAGTTTCAACCTGATCGGTGAAAAACTCTGGCTTTGGCACAACTGCAAAACAATTTGGTGGTGGGGTCACTTGACCTGGTCTGGTGACCTGACCTGAGATGACCCGAGCATATTTTTTCTTCTTCAAAGTGTGCGCATTGATGTCCTAACAGGTGTATCAAAACCCGGCGCCGCTGCGCACCGCCGTTTTTTCGGTATCTTTGAAAAACCTGAGGGGGGGGGGGGGGGGGGGGGGGGGCGGAAATCAACCCCCTGCAGTGCGCGGGTTAAGTTAACTTAAAAATTTGACCTCAGGTCAAATTCAAGTGGTGACCTAATTATGGCATTTTGCATATGGGAAGACGTGTCTTGACGAGACAAACACATTGATGTCTGTTTTACTTCTCTATCTGTATTATGTCGGGATTTATTGACAAAAAAGTGATGGTGACCTCGCATGACCTTAAATGACCCAATAAGGGTCACTGAACAAAAATTACACTTGGATCATCAATAATATCCTATAATAACATGATCCAAAAGTAATTGGACTAATATCATGCATATCCTTAGCATTTGTATATTTCCACATTGACTTATTATGGGGAGGTTACGAAATTGACCTGACCTTAGGTCACCGATATCAAAATTCCCAGATATACGAATTGTAAGTACCTATGCCCTCATGACATTCTGTAAGTTTAAAACTGATCGGTGAAAAACTCTGGCTTTGGGACAACTGCAAACATTTTTGGAGGTGGGGTCACTTGACCTGGTTTGGTGACCTGACCTGAGATGACCCTAGGATATTTGTTTTCTTCAAAGTGTGCGCAATTGATGTCCTGACAGGTGTGCGAAAACCCGGCGGCGCTGCGCGCCGCCGTTTTTTCGCTAACTTTGAAAAACCTGAGGGGGGGGGCGGAAATCAACCCCCTGCAGTGCGCGGGTTAAGACCACGCTTCGCGTGGTAAAGAGACCATGATACCGCGCTTCGCGCGGTCTCGTCGGCCCTTTTCGGCGCGCGCAGCCTCCAGGGGGTGCGGCCGCATCCGCCCCCCCCCCTTGGCTACGTGCCTGACCTCTCTATTATATAAGTAAATGGGAAAATATATAAATGCTTCTTATTCAGATAATATGCATTAGATTAGGCCATTTTTGTCAGGATCATGTTACTGTTTTGCCAATAACTCTTAATATAATACAGATAGAGGCGTGCAAAGGATACCAATGGGTTTGAGTCGTCAAGGCGCAACATGACCTACCATGGTCACCAAATGACCTTGACTTGACCTCAGGTCAATTTGAAGTTTACCTAACCATCATCAATGTTTCGAAGCGTCCTGACGATACAAAACAAAAACGATGGTGCTAACATTATTGTCCTTTCCTAATTTGAAAAAAAAAATATTCACAACAACTTTTTGGAGGAAAATACCATCGTGACCTTATGTGACCTCTGGAGCCTAAACTATTGACATGAGCAAAACATTGAGGACATCAGCAGCGATTGCATTTTTCAAGAGCTTTCGATTTTTTGTTGTTGTTATAGTTCCCGAAATATTCAGACGGTCGAAATACGATTGTGAAGATCATAGTATGCAGAATGCAGAACACCTGTTCACAGCAGTCACGGGCCTGTAACTGGCTGGCTCGCTATCTTGCAGAGTCCGCCCCAGTCCTTATCCAGCTGTTGATTCAGCATACGCAGTGCGGAACATCTGACGTGCTTAACCTTAACATCGCCCAACTCAGGATTTGCCAAGATAAATATGGCATCATGCAACTATTTAGTGGCGGTGCAGTGTTTGTGGCAATGTGTTCAATGCTACTAATAATTATTTTTTCATTTCTATTTTCCATTCTATTTTCGGCCTCTGCAACTCAGCTCAGCGCTCAGCCGACAGTGATGTAGCTTCGATGTGATGAACTATTTTCGATATACTTCCCAAAATATGCGAGCATGTAGCATTACATGGATTCTATACTTGCAATACAAAAGTAATGCAATGGGATGGGAATTACTCAAACAGTCCTGTTATGGCGAAACATATGTTTGATGCATACGTTTTCTATTCAGTCGAGCATTTAAATCAAGCATAGCCGTTATCGTATAGCTTACCACGCGCACTGCCGGGGGTTCGCGCCAACCACGAATTAACGGGACGTTGATTTCCAGCCTACTAATATCTCGAAAACCACGCAACGTAGCGACAAGCAGAAAACGGCAGTAGATAGCTCGAGACAAGCTCCATCGAAAATATACGGGTGTTTTTTAGGTCAGGTCAATATTGAGATTACCAGAGGTCACCGAAGGACAAATTTCGGTTATATGAGTGCCCGAGATAACCGTCTGTATCTCGATAACTATATCTCGACGCGAGGAAAAACGTTCGAAAGAAAATCGAATTTGCTGTCGCTAAGGTTTCATCAGAATTGACCTAAGGTCAATAGTTAGATCAGCAGAAGTTATTTAATTTGAAACGTTCTAAAAACCGCCTAATTTTTTTCTTCTTCAGGTTGTCAGTAAGGTTTAAAAATGTCAATGCCGTTTCTTTTGACAGAATGATAAGAGTAAAAACACAAATCACCATTGTGTTTGTCTCGTCGAGACGCATCGAATTATATTTTTGGTGACCTAGTTAGGTCATATCCAAAAATTGACCTGACCTCAGTTCAGGACAAGGTCATGTTTTACATCAATTGATTCGTCTCGACAAGCCAAATACAATGGTGAAAACCCCATTACTCTACCTTGATTTGGTGAAGAGGTATTGGAGAAAAACATACGTGACCTGGGGGTTCAACCTGAGTTAAGAACATTGTTGCATAGGACTGTTGTTGTTACATAGGACTTTGCATTTGGACAAGAGTGGTGGTTCCGGTGAAACATGATCAAATTTAGCCATTTCCTATGGATTTATACGTGTTTTCATTTTCCACCATTGACTTATAATGGGGAGGGAGCTCACGAAATCGACCTGACTTTAGGTCACCAATATAACAAAATCCGAGATACACGAATTATAGGTACTTATCGCCTTATGAAATCATGTAAGTTTCAAACCGTTTGGTCAATCACTTTGGCTGTGGGACGACCGCAAACTTTTTTAGATGGGGTTACTTGACTTGACCTGGTAACCTGACCTGAGATGACCCGAGGTAAAATTGTTTACACCATGTGGGAAATTGATGCCCAAAGAGCTGTGTCAAATTTGGCGGCGCTGCGCACTGCCATTTTCCCGTTATTCATGAAAAACCGGAGGGGGAGCGGAAATCACCCCCCCCCCGGCAGTGCGTGTTAACCCCATGATTTAGTCGACTTTCTACAACCGAACTACTGAGAGTTATTGAACTTGAAATACGGTCTTTCTTAGCATCAATCAGCCATTTAGGAGCAACAAATACAGGATCAACTTTGCAGGAGTGTAATCATCTGTCGTAAACAGACTTGTCAATGATTCAATGTGAATCGACTACTTTTGATTGAATCATTCTTATTTCAAATGAATGACTCATGAATCGATTCACCTCATGCGCAAACCTGTTGTGAGTCACTGATTGAATCATTCATTGCTCAAAGAATCATTATTTTTTGGTCGAACAGCATAAACTGTCCACAAAATATGCCAGCGGCCCAGCATTCATCTGTGGCCTGTGGACAAACCAGGCACTTAATGGCCAATTATATGAGCTCTGTGTCCTGAGCCTGTAATTCATCTATGCGTAAAGAAAGCGAGGCTTTGTGTCCAACTCCAGTGGGCACAAATCCACTGTTCAATCAGCCCTAACTAAGTGAATACCTTGGAACTGGTAGGGTTAGGGGTAGGTACCTAAATACTTAGAAAAGGCAACTAACTCATACTTTGGTTCATAAACCACACAATACACGCACACCTTTTTCACACGAAAAATTCTCAAAAGGCACCCACCTTTTCCTAATTTCTAGGCTATACCATATCAAAAACTAAATCATAAACAAACATTTGCATGACCTCCGCATGTCCCAAATATCACTGTCGCATCGGCGCCGCTTTATTCCAAATCATGCTTTATAAAAATAATACCTAATGCAAAATCAAAATAAATGTTCTATTCGCTAAAAAAAGTGAAACGTAAAGTCATTAATGCTTTTGGAACTTGGAATTTGCAATTATAATAAATATTATAAATATCATGTTATAATCAAAATAAACAACACGCGTGTCCAATTGGCTCACATTCACATTCACATTCGGAAATACATTCGCGGACTATTTGGATTGGCTTCAAAATTGGTACACAGATAGATCACGACCTAGTGATCATTCTGGTAAAATATTAGAGTCGCACATTTAAAATCAAAGGAGTTAGAGCAGGTCATATGTTTAAGGTCAAACAGCAGACTATTCTGATGTGCATGCAAATTGGCACACAAGTAGAGCATGACCTCCCTATCACGCTCATAAAATCTTAGAGTCGCACATTCAAAATCAAAGGAGTTAGACAAAGGAGTCGACACTTCCCTTTAATGCCGAGTGATTGAATCGAGATTGAATCATTCATTATGGTAATGTTGAGTGATTGAATCATGATTGAATCATTCATTATGGTAATGTTGAGTGATTGAATCATGATTGAATCATTAATTATGGTAATGTTGAGTGATTGAATCATGATTGAATCATTCATTATGGTCCGTGAATCACTGTGAATCGACTCATGACAAATATGAATCATTGACAAGTCTGGTCGTAAAACTTGGCAAAATAATCATTTTACGACAATAATAATAACTTAAACATTACAGAGTAATACACTTTTTGTGATCGTATGAGTCATGAATTAATAAATACATCGGATGTTGAAAAGTCAACTGTGTGCTTATTACACAAACAGGAACAATTGCAATATTTGAAATATCACGTCGTGTGGGTGAGGGGCCCAACAAATTGCACCTATACTCTTTCCCAATCACGCAGTGGCCTGGCACACGTCAGAGCGGTGGGGCAGGCAAGAGAGGGCATGTCAGAGTGCGGTGGGGCAGGAAAGAGAGGGCGGGTCACATGACCTTTGACCGGTCACCATCCCCTCTCGGACCGGATTAGCCTCAGGCGCACCCCACGGACTGTGCTGGGGCTCTCAAACTGTTGTGGTTAGCTCGGTGGAGCGCCGCACGCCGTGGATAGTTACTTTCCAGAGAGACGCACTCCTCACACGCAATCTGGTAACACTGGCACATATATTCTGAGAGTAAACACAGCTCGTTAAGCTTGTAGTACGACTCTACACATGCCATTTGCAGTCTGTACACGCTTTCCGGTCCGCTGCCGCCAGTGACGTCACAATGCCACGTTAGGGGTCACAACCGGACTGGCGGCAGCAGGCGGAGTCTCCTCACAACACACGGCTCCGAGCCCGCCCAGCCCGGACAGCTTAATGGCCTGTCGACTTAACACATCCGTTTTCACGAAATGCTCACAGCGACGTGAGTGACTGAATATAACAGTGACGATACATACATAATGCTTCAGTGGTCGCACAGCTAAACGCGGTTAACAAAATATCACAACAGGCGGCAATGTGCCTCATTGAGATGCATTTGTGCATAGCACGTGGGCGTTGACACCTGGAGGGCGACATGGGAAGGCCAGTCGTCCCCGAAATATAACTGACCTGCCTGAGATCTCTGGAGGTGCGTGGTCTTGTCAGGTTTAATGATGGCTGCGAAACGAAATTCGATTTCCTTGCATTTTCAAGGGAATGTTTCACCTTTCTGAAAGTTGTCAAATATACGCCCGGTTGTAGTCTAAAATACGAAGTGATGCTGAAAATGATAGTGATATTTTCCTCTCTCGAAAAGTCACTTAACTTTATACAAATGAAGTTTTTTTAAATTTGGGATGTCATTATTGAGCTATAGAGAGCTATAGGGAAAACCTTTACGCTGCCAAATGATATGGCACAATGGTTTCAGACAACTCTGGCGACTTGAATACAAACAAGTCTTTTGTTATCGTACTCGCAGTGGGTAATCCAGCCAAGGTTCCAGAAATACAGGTCGTGGGACTCCCAGGACCAACAACCTTGACGTGGCTGTCAGCCAATCAGCAATATCATAGACCACATTTTGCAAATTCGAATTTCAATTGCTTAAAAACGGATACGTTTTTGGGAAAGTGGTTTATAATTTAGACATTTCAATAACGGACAAGATAATGGCTATCTCAGATCAAAACCAACACAAAGGAGAAACATTCCCTTTAACTTGTTTCACTACCACCAAAACAGCATGACAGGAACAAATACAGTCCAGTTCTTAGTGCTACGATCTCAGTTGGAGTCTTCGATAATTATTTAGGCTTAGGGGCGCCGCGACTACCCAGGTTATGTGGCGCCCATTCGAGTCTTCGAAGCACACAACCCAAAAATCCCGGCACCACTCGATGACTACACCACATCTGCAACACCACCTCCGTTCGGCGAGCACCAGACATTGTGAGAAGCACCATCGTACAGCGTGCAGAAAGCTCCGCACACCGGCACTGGCCGGACAGTGGACAGGCAGTCTATAATGCCTCACCTACCACGCTCATCGGCAGACACGCTGCCACATACAGCGGGTCAGGTCTGCATTCGGTGAGGGCCTCGCCCCTCCCGGCCAGCGAAAGCCTGCACGTAGCAGTTTCAGTCAAAATGGTGACTCCAAAGTCCTCCGGTCAACGAGAGCACACGGAGAGCAGAGTCTGAGAAGATAGTCCAGAGAATAGGTTAGGGAAGTGGTACTAGCTCCAAAGTTTCCTGTGTCGTCTCATGCTGGTTCTGTGAAACATCACCGGGAAATCTGAGAACAGCGATGAACGCCACCCATCGAGAAGTGGACAGGCCGGCACCGCGACAAGCTCGGCACACATCCGACATCCCAAACATGTCACCTTGTCGGGCCGGCCAGACCCAGAAGCGAGACACCCCGGGGTACAGAACTACAGGCCGCATCTGCCAGCCCCGTACCGTCGCACGACCACCCAGCGGCTCCACACGCCCACAGCGTAACACCGCCCAGCACGCCTGAAAGTACTGACCGAGCAACGGGCCGCCGAACCAACCCTCCACGGCCACTGCCGAACCAACCCTCCACGGCCACTGCTGAACCAACCCTCCACGGCCACTGCCGAACCAACCCTCCACGGCCACTGCTGAACCAACCCTCCACGGCCACTGCCGAACCAACCCTCCACGGCCACTGCCGAACCAACCATCCACAGCCACTGCTGAACCAACCCTCCACGGCCACTGTCGAACCAACCCTCCACGCCCTCCACGGCCACTGCCGACCCAACCCTCCACGGCCACTGCCGAACCAACCCTCCACGGCCACTGCTGAACCAACCCTCCACGGCCACTGTCGAACCAACCCTCCACGGCCACTGCTGAACCAACCCTCCACGGCCACTGCCGAACCAACCCTCCACGGTCACTGCTGAACCAACCCTCCACGGCCACTTCCGAACCAACCCTCCACGGCCACTGCCGAACCAACCCTCCCCACCTTCCACGGTCACTGCCGAACCCACCCTCCACGGCCACTGCCGAACCCACCCTCCACGGCCACTGCTGAATCAACCCTCCACGGCCATTGCCAAACCAACCCTCCACGCCCTCCACGGCCACTGCCGAACCAACCCTCCACGGCCTCCACGGCCACTTCTGAACCAACCCTCCACGGCCTCCACGGCCACTGCCGAACCCACCCTCCACAACCTCCATGGTCACTGCCGAACCAACCCTCCACGCCCTCCAAGGCCACTGCCGAACCAACCCTCCACGCCCTCCACGGCCACTGCCGAACCCACCCTCCACAACCTCCATGGCCACTGCCGAACCAACCCTCCACGCCCTCCAAGGCCACTGCCGAACCAACCCTCCACGCCCTCCACGGCCACTGCCGAACCCACCCTCCACGCCCTCCAAGGCCACTGCCGAACCAACCCTCCACGCCCTCCACGGCCACTGCCGAACCAACCCTCCACGCCCTCCAAGGCCACTGCCGAACCAACCCTCCGCAACCTCCATGGCCACTGCCGAACCAACCCTCCACGCCCTCCAAGGCCACTGCCGAACCAACCCTCCACGCCCTCCACGGCCACTGCCGAACCCACCCTCCACAACCTCCATGGCCACTGCCGAACCAACCCTCCACGCCCTCCAAGGCCACTGCCGAACCAACCCTCCACGCCCTCCACGACCACTGCCGAACCAACCCTCCACGCCCTCCAAGGCCACTGCCGAACCAACCCTCCACGCCCTCCACGGCCACTGCCGAACCCACCCTCCACAACCTCCATGGCCACTGCCGAACCAACCCTCCACGCCGTCCACGGCCACTGCCGAACCAACCCTCCACGCCGTCCACGGCCACTGCCGAACCAACCCTCCACGCCGTCCATGGCCACTGCCGAACCAAGCCTCCACGCCCTCCACGGCCACTGTCGAACCAACCCTCCACGCCCTCCAAGGCTACTGCCGAACCAACCCTCCACGCCCTCCAAGGCCACTGCCGAACCAACCCTCCACGCCCTCCACGGCCACTGCTGAACCAACCCTCCACGGCCACTGCCGAACTCACCCTCCACGCCCTCCAAGGCCACTGCCGAACCAACCCTCCACGCCCTCCACGGCCACTGCCGAACCCACCCTCCACACCCTCCAAGGCTACTGCCGAACCAAGCCTCCACGCCCTCCACGGCCACTGCCGAACCAACCCTCCACACCCTCCAAGGCTACTGCCGAACCAAGCCTCCACAACCTCCATGGCCACTGCCGAACCCACCCTCCACGCCGTCCATGGCCACTGCCGAACCCACCCTCCACACCCTCCAAGGCTACTGCCGAACCAAGCCTCCACGCCGTCCATGGCCACTGCCGAACCCACCCTCCACGCCCTCCAAGGCTACTGCCGAACCAAGCCTCCACAACCTCCATGGCCACTGCCGAACCCACCCTCCACGCCGTCCACGACCACTGCCGAACCCACCCTCCACGCCGTCACCCCGCCCCACCGGTCGGGCGACAGCCAGTCTGACAACGCCACCCATTATGCAGCGTACTCACATCCCACCAACTGGCCGGCGCCGCCCGGGGCTCTCACGGGCAGGGCGCCGCCGACAGCACCGCCTGACCGTGACCTGGCCCTGCAGCCTCGAACGCCGGTCTGCCCGGCCTCCTCTCGGTGGTAGGATGCGCCCCCTGGCCAGCGGTCGGCTCCACTGGCTCCGCTGGCTCCATCGGCTCCGCTGGCTCCGTTGGCTCCGCTGGCTCCGCTGGCTCCGCTGGCTCCGTCGGCTCCGCTGGCTCCGTTGGCTCCGCTGGCTCCGCTGGCTCCGCTGGCTCCGCTGGCTCCGTCGGCTCCGCTGGCTCCGTTGGCTCCGCTGGCTCCGCTGGCTCCGCTGGCTCCGCTGGCTCCGCTGGCTCCGCTGGCTCCGCTGGCTCCGCTGGCTCCGTTGGCGGCTCGGCGGCGTTAGCGGCGTCCAGAGCGGGCTCGGCCAGGGGCGTGGCCTCCTCAGGAGTGGCCAGGGAGCTCCACCAGCTGCTGAGCGCGCCTCGCGCCACCGTCAGGGCGCCACCTGCCGGCAGAAGGAACCGTCAGCGCAGTGACAGACCAGGCATATGTATCGACAGGGCGCCACCTGGCGGCAGAACCAGAGGGATGATGATGATGAGTGGCTTACTGGCTCTCCAACTGCCACGGCTATATGGCGGCCATCGACAGTAGGAGCCACCCTACGCACAGAGAGCGCGTCAGACGGACGCCACACTTCACCAGCCATCGTTATGTGGTGCGAGGCATTACCTATATATTATGTCAATCACTGTCGGCGTTCGTATGCTGCCTTACGTCGCTTACAATCGCACGGATTGCTCAAGTCACGACGCGTTACTGAAATCAGGGCACGATACAGGTCCTAATTGACAGGATTCAGCCCGGGGCCTTTCAGGACGTCGGCGTTGCCGACCTGCCTGTTTCAAAGAGTGGAGAGCTTTGTCTGGGTAGTGACCCAGCAAAGAAAACAGCAGGCTTGCAGCTATTCCGCCTGGCATTCAGGCGCCCGCGAAATTAACACGTCACCTCACAAGCGACAACACACGCCCAAACAAAGGAGCGGCAGCCCGTTCATGTGCCGGCCATAGCGTTGAAAGCACACCGTTTGGTCAAGCTGTTAACACCCCCGTCGCAGCGTTCAGCGCAACAGACGCGGAATAGGTGTGTTGCCCTCCCCTCCCGCAGACAAAAGATCAAAGCACGCCGACTACTGTGAACGGCAGTGGCAGGTGCAAACGGCACGGTCATTGAGGCCACACGCCGCCACGGAAACCGACCAATCAGCGTCCAGGGACCAGCCCCGCCGCCAAGCGGCGGACTGCCGTGGTGGAGCCACGCTCAAATGGCCACAGTTGAACGCTGCGGGAGCAGGGAATGGTGTGTCGAAATACCAGGAACGCAATACACAGGCAGCAATTATCATATTTATCGACTACATCCCACACACACATCGCCGTTTAAAGCACATCAGAAGTGGTCATCTATATGTAATTATGCCGGTGGTCATTAGCATCAATAAGCGAACACAACGGGCGTCATCACTTTGTCTTGCAGTGCGGAAGCGCCGCGGGAGAGTCGTGAGCACGAGGAGGGCGTGCCGTGAGAACAGCCAGTAGACACGGATACGGTGCACGAATCGGTGCACGAATGCACGAAAGACACGGTGTTCGAATCGGGCAACCAGAGCCACCGGCGGGGGACGTCACAAGTCTTTTCCGAAATGTTATACATTTCTCGAAAGGCTTAAGGATTCCACTGGCAGGTGGTTTACAGTGCTGTTAGCGGTCATTACGTGCTGTTAATAGCCGCTATATAAACTTCCACCAGGCACTAAGTAATTGCTGGTAGTTTAGAACCCTCCACAACCTCCACGGCCACTGCTGAACCAACCCTCCACGGCCTCCACGGCCACTGCTGAACCAACCCTCCACGGCCTCCACGGCCACTGCTGAACCAACCCTCCACGGCCTCCACGGCCTCTGCTGAACCAACCCTCCACGGCCTCCACGGCCTCTGCTGAACCAACCCTCCACGGCCTCCACGGCCTCTGCTGAACCAACCCTCCACGGCCTCCACGGCCACTGCTGAACCAACCCTCCACGGCCTCCACGGCCTCCACGGCCTCCACGGCCACTGCTGAACCAACCCTCCACGGCCACTGCTGAACCAACCCTCCACGACCTCCACGGCCACTGCTGAACCAACCCTCCACGGCCTCCACGGCCACTGCTGAACCAACCCTCCACGGCCTCCACGGCCTCTGCTGAACCAACCCTCCACGGCCTCCACGGCCTCCACGGCCACTGCTGAACCAACCCTCCACGGCCTCCACGGCCTCCACGGCCACTGCTGAACCAACCCTCCACGGCCACTGCTGAACCAACCCTCCACGACCTCCACGGCCACTGCTGAACCAACCCTCCACGGCCTCCACGGCCACTGCTGAACCAACCCTCCACGGCCTCCACGGCCACTGCTGAACCAACCCTCCACGGCCTCCACGGCCACTGCTGAACCAACCCTCCACGGCCTCCACGGCCTCTGCTGAACCAACCCTCCACGGCCTCCACGGCCTCTGCTGAACCAACCCTCCACGGCCTCCACGGCCTCTGCTGAACCAACCACGCCTCCACGGCCTCCACGGCCTCCACGGCCACTGCTGAACCAACCCTCCACGCCTCCACGGCCTCCACGGCCTCCACGGCCACTGCTGAACCAACCCTCCACGGCCACTGCTGAACCAACCCTCCACGACCTCCACGGCCACTGCTGAACCAACCCTCCACGGCCTCCACGGCCACTGCTGAACCAACCCTCCACGGCCTCCACGGCCTCTGCTGAACCAACCCTCCACGGCCTCCACGGCCTCCACGGCCTCCACGGCCACTGCTGAACCAACCCTCCACGGCCTCCACGGCCTCCACGGCCACTGCTGAACCAACCCTCCACGGCCACTGCTGAACCAACCCTCCACGACCTCCACGGCCACTGCTGAACCAACCCTCCACGGCCTCCACGGCCACTGCTGAACCAACCCTCCACGGCCTCCACGGCCACTGCTGAACCAACCCTCCACGGCCTCCACGGCCTCTGCTGAACCAACCCTCCACGGCCTCCACGGCCTCCACGGCCACTGCTGAACAAC
>JAXIVJ010018051.1:0-24398 GCA_036785665.1 Chirona hameri | reverse complement strand
ATATATATATATATTCCGATATTATGCAACATGTTCTCCAACACTTTGTAACCTCCAAGTATGCGTATGTTGCTCCGAATTGGTTTAATGACATAGGCAAGTTTGATACTGCATGTATGCCCAAATATGGGCATAACAAAATATACAAATTAATTGACCTATTTTTGATCACCTCTCTGTAGATTACCCAACTGACATGTTGAGAGAAGACGTAAAATGGATGCAACATAAGCTACGGAACGTTTCACGTCAATGTCTGTCATAGTTTTTCAAGATATTGAGAAAATCCGTGAAGGGGCAGATTCTGCCCCCCCCCCCCCCCCTCCCCCGGGGGGGCGCGGGTTAGCCCTCGCCCTACGGGGAGCTTTCTTCACCTTCGCCCTACGGGGTGGCCGCTGACAGGCCCCCTGTTAACTTCCAAACCAAGCAACTTTGAACAATGCGGTAAGAACCAGCATGTTGCCTGTAATGAGATAAATCTAACACTTTGCGATTTTTATGTTTCAGGTCAACGGGGTGACCTTCCAGGTCAAGTGAATGACCTCGGATTTACCACGTCCAGAACAGCGATTTTGCTCTTCGGAAAACCTCAAAATTAAAAATTGATAAATGTAAATAAAAAGGCATTTTCCTAGACTAGTTTTGGCTCAGAAATACAGAAAATGTAATTATTTGTTATTATCTTGTCAAAAAAAAAAGTAAAAAAAAGTTTTTTAAATGACGTCATCTGTTTCTTACACTTAGGAAGTCATCACTCTGTCAAAAATGAAGATATTGTTTTGACATTTGGTATGGGTATTGCCCATACTCAGTTATCTCACATGTATACCGAATTTTCTAACAACTTTGAAGGTTTTGATTTTGTGGGGACTTTAATTTTTTTTTTTAATTTTAAGGGTCAAAAACCATTTTTTTTTAAATCCGAGATTGCCATTTTAAAGAAAATACCATTTTGTATCTTTGGTGAATTGTGTTTGCAATTTACTTTCAAACTCTGTTTTCTACTATTTTTCAAATATTTATATTTTTTACCAATATGACGTCATCAAAACATGATTATCTCCCAAACAACTTAACCAATTTCAATTTAATTTGTACAGCATACGTATAATTGTTGTTAATTCAGCTAACACAAATTTCAGCAAAATGCACCGCATTTGTAATACGCTATTAAAGAAAAACCTCAGGGGGCGAGAAAAAAGCCTGTCAGGCTACCTCCCCGTAGGGTGAGGGTTAACCCGCGAGTTACTGGGGTATATTTCATAACGCGACTTACTGGGGGGGGGGGGGGCTATTTCCCCCCCCCCCTCTGATCTCTGGAACTACTAGACCGAATGTAAAAATTCAAACGGCATTCGATAGCCCTGGGAAATGTATCGAGGGAAACATAATATTGTTAATCTCGCGGTCACCGATGACGTCACAGGTCAGGTCAAGTACAAAATGTTTGACCGTGTCGAAAGGTCTCTATGGATGGAATTGTCGCGCAAAATTGCGATGTTAAACGCATAAGCTGTTGATAAATAGGTATGATTCGTGTGTCTGACACTTCTAAGTACCTTTCTAAGCTGTTTATGACCTTGTGTCAGGTCAAGGTCATCCGAGGTCACGAGGTCAAACTGCAGATTACTGTCATTAGGCGTTGTAACACATGTGTATGGGTTTGTTTTTCGTCTAGAACGCGAAAAATGACCTTAGAACATTGTTTGTTCCATATACATAGAAGTAAAAAGCAAAAAAGGAAATGCGCTTTTTGTCATAGTAATGCTGTGAGAAGTAGTCGATTTTTGTCCTTTAAAGGTCATAACTCGGTCAATTTTAAAGATATCGACTTTAAAATTGGCAAACATATTCACCGCATACATCTCAATCACATATATTCCGGTTTTGGGATAATTCGGATTTTTTTCTTGAAAATTTTGTAAAAACAAAAACAGAATGTCTTTGGATTTCTCAAAACTTTTAATTAAAAAAAACTCAAAAATCAAAGATTGCAGTTTGATAGCCCGTTCTATTGTCAGTAATTTGATTTAATACAATTTAGTTTATCTCAAATATCGTACCCTTGACAACGTTTTCCGCAAACCATTATTTTGCAACAAAAACCGAAAAACATGACGTCACTCTGACGTCATTGCCGGTTGTTCTGTCATAGCCTCATATTTTTCATTTTGCCGACATATGTAGAATTGATGTGAAAGAAGTTACTGCAAGTTTGCTGACGATACGGGTGTTCGTTTAGGAGTTTTTTTTGCAAAATAACGGGAGGGGGGGCAAAAAATAGCCCCCCCTCCCAGTAACTCGCGGGTTAAGGAAGAAGCATATTTGACACGTTTAATTGACATATTGGATTGGCGCCCCTCTGGACCATACAGCCCTGGTCACCGAGGAAATATGCCGCCCTCGGGTCTGAAGCCCCCTCCTGCCTTAGAAAATCCTGGATCCGCCACTGGAAATTATAGATCAGTTTCGTCGCAGGGAACATAGATATAGGAAATATTGTATTTGAAAAAAGTTGGTGATATGAAATGAGCGAGGTACTATTTCATTGCCTTCATTTTGTTTTTCCTGCTTTACTTTTTCAGGTTGGGATCCTCAAACCAATTTGTTCATGCCACTAACTCAACGCTAATGCTTAGTGCAAGGATTGTCTCAGCGGAGCATTTTCAACCGACTGATGACCGCTAGGCCCTGAGATTTATTACTAACAACGATTTGCTTGAACGGTAAATCTTCGCTCGGCATAAATTTTTAATAATTGAAGAGCGGTATAAAGTCTCACTACTTAAACTCATCTACAGAATTTGGAAGCCGGACCCACTGATCGAACTCGGCGTCTGAGCTAACTCCACGAGCATGTCAAATTGGTGTAGAGCGATGCTGACCAGTGGCCGAGGTCCCTTAACCCTATTTGTAACAGGCTCCTGGCTACCCCTATTTGTAACATGGGGGCGGATTCCGCCCCCCCCCCCCCCCGGAGATCTCGATATCTACCCATCCGATTTTCGAAAATGAAACGGTGTTTGGTTCCACTCAACACTATCTACATTTATAAATAATAAAACAAATATAAATTTGGGATAGGGGGGCAACAGGGGGGCAAAAACTACAAATTTTAGTGGTATTTTTGATCCAACATAGCTTTCATGTTTATCTACTGATTTTAACACAACTAATAGGAATCGATAGAGATTGAATCGGAAATTGATATATAACGGTGACGTTTGAAAATTCAAAAATCATTGGCGTGTGCAGGTCACTCAATATGGGGGTGAAGTAAATGCGTAATAAAACCATTTTTTGATGTTGTTTTTTTGATAAATGAAATGGTATGTGATTGAGACATTAGAAAACAGTTATAAATCATATTTTTTGCCATAGGCGGTGTCGTATCGGCACCGGGGGCACGCATAGCTGTGCTGGGAGCGACCCACATATGTGAACCGTGACGTCAGGGCGCGGCCCGCCCTGACCTCACGAGTGACCGCCGGCCGGGTAGAATAAACAGTTCGGAACGAGACACCAGACTGTGAGGTTGACCGCGCGGCTGGAGCTGTGACATTGGCGACGAGGATGAGATCGGGCTGCATGTCGGAAGAGCCAGCAGCATCTGCGACATGTTTCGGCGGAAGAAGACGTGCTGCTGCCGCTGGACGGAGGCGACGGTGACGAGCCGGCGCGGCCGGGTGCCAGCGCAGCCGACAGTGATGGAGTGTACTCCATGTTCACCGTGCGGTCGGGATCAGCTGGCCGGCAGCCGCCGCTGGCGGTGACGGTGTCGCTGGACGGCCGGTCTGTTCAGATGGAACTAGATACCGGTGCCGCACTGACCGTGTGTTCAGACGCCGGGTTCCGCCAGCTGTGGCCCAGTGGTGGTCCTGAGCTGGAGCCCAGCACGGTGAAGCTGAGGACGTACAGCGGCGAGCAGCTCTCCGTCCTGGGGCAGGCGCAGGTGAACGTCGAGTACGGCGGCCGCTGTATGCCGCTGCCGCTGATCGTCGTGGAAGGCAGCGGACCATGGCTGTTCGGCCGCAACTGGCTGCAGCACATCAGACTCGACTGGCCCGCCATCTGTCATGTGACGGAGCAGACTCGACTGCAGCCCATCCTGAACCAGTTCCCCGACGTCTTCAAAGAGGAGCTGGGCTGCTATAGGGGTGGCGAGGTCAGCATCGACGTCGACACCGATGTACAACCACGCTTCTTCAAGCCCCGCACGGTTCCACTGGCCTTCCGGGAGCAGGTGGACGCAGAGCTGGACAAGCAGATCCGGGATGGACTCTGGGAGCCAGTACGTCACAGTAAGTGGGCGGCTCCCCTTGTTGTCGTGCCGAAGGCTGGGGGGAAGTTAAGGATCTGTGACGATTACCGCCTGACTGTGAATAAGGCTGCGAAAGTGGAACAATACCCATTACCTCGTGTAGAGGAGCTGTTCGCTAAGCTGTCTGGCTGTACTATTTTTTCAAAGATTGATTTGAAAAATGCCTACAACCAGCTACTGCTGGACGAGAAATCGCGCGACTACTTAACAGTGAACACGCCAAAAGGGCTGCTGCGGCCGCTTCGACTCAGTTTCGGCTACGCTAGTGCAGTTTCACTGTTCCAGCGTACGTTAGAGATGGTGCTCGCTGACATTCCAGGTGTCGGTGTCTTCTTAGACGATATCGTCGTAGCTGGTGTAGATGAGGGGGCCCACAGTCACACACTGAGACAGGTGCTCCAGAGGCTCTCGGACGCTGGGTTCCGAGTGAATCGGGCTAAGTGCAGCTTCGGGGTGACTAGCCTGACCTATCTTGGCTACAAAATAAGCCGTCGGGGTGTGGAGGCAACTGGTGAGAAAACAGATGCTATCTTAAAGGCTCCCAAGCCTAGAGACGTAAAGGATCTGCGCATGTGGCTGGGCCTCATCAATTATTACGGGAAGTTCCTCAGGAACTTGGCGACTTTCCTATCGCCACTGTATCGGTTGTTGCGGACTGATCAGGTTTGGAAATGGGCTGAGGTGGAGGACAGCGCCTTCCGCAGGGCGAAGGAGTTGTTGGTCTCCCCTCCTGTGTTAGCGCACTTCGATCCTGTGTTGCCCGTGGTCCTGGCGTGTGACGCTGGGCCCGTCGGAGTAGGTTGTGTCCTGAGTCAGTTAACGCCACAGGGAGAGCGCCCCATGGCGTTCTATTCGCGCGCGCTGAGTGATACCGAGACACGGTACTCACAGACCGACAAGGAGGCTCTAGCGATAGTGACTGGGGTTAAAAAGTTCCATTATTATTTAGCCGGTCGGTCTTTTACGATACAGTCCGACCACAAGCCGCTACTTGGGCTCATCGGAGAGCAGAAGCCTCTGTCTGTAATGACATCTCCCAGGATGGTCCGCTGGGCATTGATGCTCGGATCATATGATTACCACCTCGAGTATAGACCGGGATCGAAACAAGCGCATTGCGATGCCCTTAGCCGTCTGCCCTCGGCAGAGACCGGCCCCACTAAAGTTCCAATCCCAGCAGAAACCGTTCATATGCTGGAATTCTTTGACTCCTCTCCTGTGAGTGTGGCCCAGATACGGCAATGGACCAATCAGGATCCAGTATTGTCGGCTGTTTACAGGCAGGTGAGAGACGGCTGGTCTGACTCTGATGACAGACTGTGCCCCGACTTTCAGCCGTATAAGTCTCGCATCGGTGAACTCAGTGTGCAGGACGGCTGCATTTTGTGGGGATCACGTGTCGTGATTCCTCCTCAGGGGAGAGCCGCCATGTTACGGCTGCTCCATGAGGGTCATCCCGGTGAATGCCGGTCAAAAATGCTCGCGAGGATGTACTTTTGGTGGCCAAAGTTGGATGATGACATACGGGATCTGGTCCGTTTATGTGAGAAATGTCAGGAGCGGAAAGGAAAGGCTCCCGAGGCACCATTGCACCCCTGGCAGTGGCCTACCAAGCCCTGGCAACGCGTGCATATAGATTACTGCACAGCAAATGGAGGAATGTTTTTGGTGATGGTAGACGCCCATTCTAAATGGATGGACATTTACCCTACTCGATCTTCGGATTCCGCTGTCACTATCGAGAAGTTACGTATGTCGTTCGCCTGTTGGGGTATACCTATGGTGCTAGTTACCGACAATGCCCAGTGTTTCCTTTCGGAGGCATTCAAAACCTTCTGCAAAGTCAACGGGATCAGGCATTTGACAACTCCCTGCCGGTCACCTAAGTCTAATGGCTTAGCTGAGAGGGGTGTACAGACATTTAAAAATGGCTGGTATAAACAGACCTCAGGAACCGTCGAGACCAAAGTGTCCCGGTTCCTTTTCAAATATCGCACCACTCCACATAGTACCACCCAGTGTACACCAGCTGAGTTGTTTTTAAATCGTGTTCCGCGCACACACTTAGATGCCATCATTCCTGACAGACAGGGGCGTGTACAGGAGCGCCAGGAAGCTCAAAAGGCTCATCGTGATCGTAACGCTCGAGAACGTGACATGGTAGCTGGGGATGCCGTATATGTGTCGGAGGTAGATCGCTTGCGGGGTCTGAGTGATTGTCGTTGGGCTCCGGGACGTGTTGTGTGCATTGACGGTGTTATGTTCACGGTACAATTGAGTGATGGGCGCGTTATTGTAAGACACGCGGACCAGGTCCGGCAGCGATATGGTAATGACGCACCACCCCCTGTTGCTAACGAGCCTCTCACTTCCAGTGCGGCCGTGATACCTGTCCGGGATCAGCTGACGTTTGTTCCGCCTGCTGAGGTGGCTCCACCCGCTGAGGCTGCTCCTGCTCCGTCTCCTGCTCGGCAGCGCCCGGCTCCCCTCCCTGCACCTGCGCCGCAGCCCGAGCTGACAGCTGCTGTCCCGATCCCCGGTATGGTCACCACTGTACCGCAACCTGCTGCTTCCCCAAGTGCACCGCGATATAATCTGAGGAACCGCTCAAATCTGCGGCCGCCTGATAGGTATGCCGCACAGTGACCAGTATGTATCACACTATCACATGTATCGCTAGTGCTTGGTTGTAGCCTCGTATGTGTTGTTATTGTGCCTGGTTATTCGGGGTGGAGGGATGTCGTATCGGCACCGGGGGCACGCATAGCTGTGCTGGGAGCGACCCACATATGTCGGGCTGCATCGGGCTGCTGATCGGGCTGCTGTGACAGGCGGTACCAGGTTAGTGAAAAAGGGGGGTAAAATTGGGAAAAATATTAACCGCAGACAAGTTGCTACCCAGCACTATAAATATGTTACTGATCATAGATAGTTCCTTTTTGCATGTTGTACTTCATCATAGGCGTATCCAGGATCCAAACTAGGGCGGCGCAAGACCTTTTGATAAGTATATTATCCGCTATTATGATACTAACTAGTCAACAGTGACTATTTCAATTACAACTTCAATTAACATTGCTTACCCCCCTTTTTACCCTACCTGGACTCGCCAATTATCTTATAATCGTTCGTAGAGTAGCCTGTGGTGCGTGTTTCATCCGAAAACTGCAGTATGTTATGTCATTGTACGCCCATGCCTCTTAGTTTCCTTGCAATAATATGACCCCCCTTTCTTCCATTCCTGAGCGCACCTCTGCAAAAAATGACTTTATTCCCTTTTCTGGTCTCATATGTACATATATTATTATAAGCTAAACGTATATTGCGCCGTTATCGCTGGCATATCGTCATCACCATGCCAGTCACCCCCCTTTTCATGTTCCTGAACACGCCCCTGAAACTCTATATGTAATAAATTAGGCAAATAATGAAAGCAGAAGCTATCTTTTACATCTTGATAGCTATAAATGCCCCTTACATTGCTCTATTGGCTTCCCGCCAAGCATTGAATACTTCCTGGAACCCCCCCCCCTTTTCAAGCCCCTGAAACCGCCTCTGCCATGCAATTTTGTATGATATCTCATTAACATCATCTAATTTGCACTTGTTGCAATCACGGTAAGCCGATGTAACTCCTTCATACTTGATGCAGTTAGGAAGAAACCGTGAAGATCGCATTTCCGTATTTTAACCCAAATGTCGCCTCCGAACCCACCCAAAACTGTGCCCTGGAACCGCCTCTGTTCAAGTTAAGAACTCAAAATTTTGCCTCCAAATGCGGAGTTCAATTCTATGAAACGTCCCAAAATTTCATGGGCCTGCTCCCAGCCGTTCTGGAGATATCTGCGAAAAACATGAGGGGGGGGGGGGGGGGGTGGAATCCGCCCCCCTCCTGTTACAAATAGGGTTAACCCGCGCGGCGCTGGGGTCTCCAGCCGAACGCTCGGCGCTTGGGGGGAGGGGGGTAAATTTTACCCCCCCCCCCTCGTATCTTCCGAACCAATAACCGCAGCGAGACGCGCAATGCGGGGATCGCAAGCTCTCAACGAGAAGAATCGAATGCATACTTGAAATTCTTAAAATAAGGTCACATGTCAGGTCACGGTCAGGTCAAATGTAAAATGTAAGTATTTGAGTTTTTGAGCTATACTTTCATCCAAAGCCTTATATTGCAACTATTATCTCACAAAGTGCTCCAGAGTGTATAATGCATTTCCCGCATAAGTAAAAGTGAAATTGTAAGCAAAGGTCAAGGTCAAGGTCAGGTCACACAAGGTCACAGGTCTACGAAAGCCATGCGACACATGTTGTATGGGTTATTTTACACGTAAAATTCGATAGAAGCAGCCATTTTCACAGCCTGACACCATATAATCGTCCTCAGGTCAAGGCCAGGTCACAATAAGGTCAAAATTTGAAATTGATTAATCTAAATAAACATTGCATGTTTCTGGACTAGTTTTGTCTTAGAAATACAGTGGTGGCATTTATTTGTCTGTATCTGGGCAGTACAAGCCAAAAACCGCAATTAAAAAAAATGACGTCTTGAGTTACTTGTTCTTAGAGAGCCATGTCAGTCAAAAATAAAGAAAATGCTTTGAAATTTGGTTTGAATATCGTTCATACTCGGTTCTCTAATATATCTTCCGTTTTTTGAAAATCTTCAAATAAAAAACTTTTGTGGAAATTCTTCCCCAAAAATCAGTTTTTTTGCATTTTTGGGGGTGAAAAACCCAAAATTTTGAAAATCTGATATAGCCATGTCAAAGACAATGTTATTTTCCTTCCTTTGACGCTCTTTATTTGCAATTTTCAGTAACACGCTATTTTCTACGATTTTTCAAACATTTAACGTTTTTTCACCAAAAATGACATGGCATGACGTCACTAAAACGTCATTATCTGCCAAAAAAAAATCAAAAAAAAAAAAAAAAATTCCCCCCCAGCGCCACGGGGGTTAATTAACCCGCGTACTGCAGGGACTTTGCGCCGAACACGAACTGCAGGGGGGTTGATTTCCGCCCCCCCCGATATCTAGAAAACCACGCTACGTAGCGAGAAGCAGAAGAAAAAAATAGATAGCTTGATACATTTTCTATCGAAAGTATTTCAGTGTTCTTTTAGGTCAGGTCAAAATTGAGGTCACCAGAGGTCATCAAAGGTCAAATTTTCCCGTTTTTTCCTGTTTTAGGACATCGCTCCAGAAATTCCCATATATCTCAGAAACAATGCTAGTTAGAAACAAACGGAAAAAATACAACGCCAGACAGTGAAATTTGCAATCGCAAAGGTGTCCTCAGATTTGATATCAGGTCAATATTTGAGGCTCCAGAGGTCAATTGGTTCTTTTTTTTGCTAAATCTTTTTTTGCTATTAACCTTTTACTTAATAAAGATAACGGAAAACTGTTTACGCTATTGTGTTTATCTTGTCAATGCGCTTTTAATGATTTACATGGTGACCTTGTTAAGTCAACTTAACAATTTGACCTCAGGCCAAGGTCAAGTGTTCACCCAAGTAGGGCATGTTGCATATGGGAAGACGTATCTCGAAGAGTCAGACACATTGATGTCTGTTTTACCTTTCTATCTTCATTATGTCGGGAGTTATTGACAACAAAAAAGTGATGGTGACCTCGCATGACCTCAAATGACCCAATAGGGGTCACTGAACACAAACTACTCTTGGATCATCAAGAATATCCTATAATAACATGATCCAGAAGTAATTGGACTAATATCATGCATATCCTTGAAATAGGAATAATTTGTATATTTCCCCATTTACTTATTATGGGGATGTTACGAAATTGATCTGACCTTAAGTCACCGATATCAAAATTCCGAGATAGATTAATTGTAAGTACATATGTTCTAATGACATCCAGTAAGTTTCAAACTGATCGGTTAAAAACTCTGGCTTTGGCACAACTGCAAACATTTTTGGAGGTGGGGTCACTTGTCCTGGTCTGGTGACCTGACCTGAGATGACCCGAGGTTATTTTTTTAATAGTGTGCGCAATTGATGTCCTAACAGGTGTGTCAAAACCCGGCGGCGCTGCGCGCCGCCGTTTTTCGCTATCTTTGAAAAACCTGAGGGACAAGGGGGGGCGGAAATCAACCCCCTGCAGTGCGCGGGTCAACCTTCTTCCCTGCGGGGGCAGATTCTGCCCCCGGTAGTTTTTCACTTGCCGCTTCTCAACCGTTAGGCCTAGCATCCTGAAACTTTGTGAATTTTCCCAAAATTGAATGGCGCGTGTTGTGTCAAAATTATGACAAAATTAGTCCAGCAGAGGCGGTTCCAGGCTCCTTTTTCTGGGAGAATGTTACGAATGCGGTTTTGCGGCGCATACTTCCTTCGTGGTTTGCAATGCAATAAATACATCAGAAACAATTATAATGCAATATGCATCATATATACTGGGTTTGTACATATTTTTGGGGTAAAGGCGCACTCAGGATAAAAAAATGGGAGGCGATACCCACCCTCAAATTAGGTCCAACTTCAAATTAGTAAGATGATAAAAGCGTTACTCGCATGGTGCCCCCCCATGTTGTTTCCTGGATCCGCCTATGCGCAATATATCAAATTTAACAAATTACAGCATGTAATGCCCACATGTGACGTTCATGACGTCTCAAACAATCACGAACAGCACATATTTTTTTACTTCTGGAAATCGCCCCATTTTACATTCCCTGAATACGGCTATGATTTTTTATTTTGTTTTTTGTCTTTTGATATATTAAAGACCAGTACATTTGACGCTCAAAAACGTTTAGGGCATTACAATTGCTCGAGCCACATGGCTGCAATGACCTTTCAAAAAACTCAAAAGTTTCGTATTGTTGGCCCCCTAGCCCCCTATTTTTTTAACAAAACAAAAATTTCGGGTTCCACAAAGAGAGATCTTGTCATGACGCATCGAATGACGCTTTCTCCATCGAAATCGACCGAGCGGTTTTCGAGATATCTGGAAGGGGGAGGGGGGGGGGGGGGGGCAGAATCTGCCCCCCCCGCAGGTTAACGTAATTCTGGCCGCCCTCAGGGAATAGGGTTAACCCCAATGCTGAGCCGATAACCCAATATTGGGCCAGATAAGGGCACTATCCAGACGTGCTAGTAATCAATTCAGAGTGCCCAGTGGTGTTTCCCGATCTCACGATGAATTATTTCGATACTTTCAGCACTTTCGACGTCTCGGCATTATTAGAGCTTTCATGTGTACTGGAAATGCGAACAAATGCGAAAATGCGACATTTCATGTTGGGTTTATCATTGCTATAACGCTAATAACATGAAACATCGGTTAACAGAGATGGCTGACAAGCAATTGCAATTCCAAAATGGATTCCCGTCACGATGGGCTCAAAACTCCCTTGTTACTGCGGTACTAATGTGCATTATTTTCATGTTGCAGGAGCTCAGCGTCAGCGTGCTTATCTCTGACTCAATACAGAGCTGACCGTCTTCAGCACAGACATGTTCATTGTATCCGCCGGGGCCGTAACCTGCCACGCTGCAGCTTCAGCACCGTGTGACAAATGCAGACGCCGATGGCATTCTGAGAACTATGTATAAAACGGATAGCCGCGCCCCTCGAGTCGCATATGTGTCACAGCACAGTATACGAGGCTGCCGCTCGGCCACTTTGCTGTTATTCACAGGGCAGTATACGAGGCTGCTCGGCCACTTTGCTGTTGTTCACAGCGCAGTATACGAGGCTGCTCGGTCACTTCGCTGTTATTCACAGCCCAGTATACGAGGCTGCTCGGTCACTTTGCTGTTATTCACAGCGCAGTATACGAGGCTGCCGCTCGGTCACTTTGCTATTATTCACAGCGCAGTATACGAGGCCGCTCGGTCACTTTGCTGTTATTCACAGCGCAGTATACGAGGCTGCTCGGTCACTTTGCTGTTGTTCACAGCGCAGTATACGAGGCTGCTCGGTCACTTTGCTGTTGTTCACAGCGCAGTATACGTGGCTGCTCGGTCACTTTGCTGTTATTAACTGCGCAGTATACGAGGCTGCTCGGTCACTTTGCTATTATTCACAGCGCAGTATACGAGGCTGCCGCTCGGTCACTTTGCTGTTATTCACAGGGCAGTATACGAGGCTGCCGTTCGGTCACTTTGCTGTTGTTCACAGCGCAGTATACGAGGCTGCCGCTCGGTCACTTTGCTGTTGTTCACAGCGCAGTATACGAGGCTGCCGCTCGGTCACTTTGCTGTTGTTCACTGCGCAGTATACGAGGCTGCCGCTCGGTCACTTTGCTGTTGTTCACAGCGCAGTATACGAGGCTGCTCGGTCACTTTGCTGTTATTCATAGCGCAGTATACGAGGTCGCTCGGTCACTTTGCTGTTGTTCACAGCGCAGTATACGAGGCTGATCGGTCACTTTGCTGTTGTTCACAGCGCAGTATACGAGGCTGCTTGGTCACTTTGCTGTTATTCATAGCGCAGTATACGAGGTCGCTCGGTCACTTTGCTGTTGTTCACAGCGCAGTATACGAGGCTGATCGGTCACTTTGCTGTTGTTCACTGCGCAGTATACGAGGCTGCTCGGTCACTTTGCTGTTATTCATAGCACAGTATACGAGGTCGCTCGGTCACTTTGCTGTTGTTCACAGCGCAGTATACGAGGCTGCTCGGTCACTTTGCTGTTGTTCACAGGGCAGTATACGTGGCTGCTCGGTCACTTTGCTGTTATTCACTGCGCAGTATACGAGGCTGCTCGGTCACTTTGCTGTTGTTCACAGCGCAGTATACGAGGCTGATCGGTCACTTTGCTGTTGTTCACAGCGCAGTATACGAGGTCGCTCGGTCACTTTGCTGTTGTTCACAGCGCAGTATACGAGGCTGATCGGTCACTTTGCTGTTGTTCACAGCGCAGTATACGAGGTCGCTCGGTCACTTTGCTGTTGTTCACAGGACAGTATACGTGGCTGCTCGGTCACTTTGCTGTTATTCACAGCGCAGTATACGAGGTCGCTCGGTCACTTTGCTGTTGTTCACAGCGCAGTATACGAGGTCGCTCGGTCACTTCGCTGTTGTTCACAGCGCAGTATACGAGGCTGCCGCTCGGTCACTTTGCTGTTGTTCAAAGCGCAGTATACGAGGCTGCTCGGTCACTTTGCTGTTGTTCACTGCGCAGTATACGAGGTCGCTCGGTCACTTCGCTGTTGTTCACAGCGCAGTATACGAGGCTGATCGGTCACTTTGCTGTTGTTCACAGCGCAGTAAACGAGGTCGCTCGGTCACTTTGCTGTTGTTCACAGGGCAGTATACGTGGCTGCTCGGTCACTTTGCTGTTGTTCACAGCGCAGTATACGAGGTCGCTCGGTCACTTTGCTGTTGTTCACAGCGCAGCATACGAGGTCGCTCGGTCACTTTGCTGTTGTTCACAGCGCAGTATACGAGGCTGCCGCTCGGTCACTTTGCTGTTGTTCACAGCGCAGTATACGAGGCTGCTCGGTCACTTTGCTGTTGTTCACTGCGCCGTATACGAGGTCGCTCGGTCACTTTGCTGTTGTTCACAGCGCAGTATACGAGGCTGCCGCTCGGTCACTTTGCTGTTGTTCACAGGGCAGTATACGAGGCTGATCGGTCACTTTGCTGTTGTTCACAGGGCAGTATACGTGGCTGCTCGGTCACTTTGCTGTTACTCGCAGCGCAGTATACGAGGCTGATCGGTCACTTTGCTGTTGTTCACAGGGCAGTATACGTGGCTGCTCGGTCACTTTGCTGTTGTTCACAGCGCAGTATACGAGGCTGCTCGGTCACTTTGCTGTTGTTCACAGCGCAGTATACGAGGTTGCCGCTCGGTCACTTTGCTGTTGTTCACAGCGCAGTATACGAGGTCGCTCGATCACTTTGCTGTTATTCACAGCGCAGTATACGAGGCTGCTCGGTCACTTTGCTGTTGTTCACAGCGCAGTATACGAGGCTGCCGCTCGGTCACTTCGCTGTTGTTCACAGGGCAGTATACGTGGCTGCTCGGTCACTTTGCTGTTATTCACAGCGCAGTATACGAGGCTGCTCGGTCACTTTGCTGTTGTTCACAGCGCAGTATACGAGGCTGATCGGTCACTTTGCTGTTATTCACAGCGCAGTATACGAGGCTGCCGCTCGGTCACTTTGCTGTTGTTCACAGCGCAGTATACGAGGCTGATCGGTCACTTTGCTGTTATTCACAGCGCAGTATACTAGGCTGCCGCTCGGTCACTTTGCTGTTGTTCACAGCGCAGTATACGAGGCTGATCGGTCACTTTGCTGTTATTCACAGCGCAGTATACGAGGCTGCTCGGTCACTTTGCTGTTGTTCACAGCGCAGTATACGAGGTCGCTCGGTCACTTTGCTGTTGTTCACAGCGCAGTATACGAGGTCGCTCGGTCACTTTGCTGTTGTTCACAGCGCAGTATACGAGGTCGCTCGGTCACTTTGCTGTTGTTCACAGCGCAGTATACGAGGTCGCTCGGTCACTTTGCTGTTGTTCACAGCGCAGTATACGAGGTCGCTCGGTCACTTTGCTGTTATTCACAGCGCAGTATACGAGGCTGATCGGTCACTTTGCTGTTGTTCACAGGGCAGTATACGTGGCTGCTCGGTCACTTTGCTGTTGTTCACAGCGCAGTGTACGAGGCTGCTCGGTCACTTTGCTGTTGTTCACAGCGCAGTATACGAGGCTGCCGCTCGGTCACTTTGCTGTTGTTCACAGCGCAGTATACGAGGCTGCCGCTCGGTCACTTTGCAGTTGTTCACAGCGCAGTATACGAGGTCGCTCGGTCACTTTGCTGTTATTCACAGCGCAGTATACGAGGCTGCTCGGTCACTTTGCTGTTGTTCACAGCGCAGTATACGAGGCTGCCGCTCGGTCACTTTGCTGTTGTTCACAGGGCAGTATACGTGGCTGCTCGGTCACTTTGCTGTTATTTACAGCGCAGTATACGAGGCTGCTCGGTCACTTTGCTGTTGTTCACAGCGCAGTATACGAGGCTGATCGGTCACTTTGCTGTTATTCACAGCGCAGTATACGAGGCTGCCGCTCGGTCACTTTGCTGTTGTTCACAGTGCAGTATACGAGGCTGCTCGGACACTTTGCTGTTGTTCACAGCGCAGTATACGAGGCTGCCGCTCGGTCACTTTGCTGTTGTTCACAGCGCAGTATACGAGGCTGCCGCTCGGTCACTTTGCTGTTGTTCACAGCGCAGTATACGAGGTCGCTCGGTCACTTTGCTGTTATTCACAGCGCAGTATACGATGCTGCTCGGTCACTTTGCTGCTGTTCACAGCGCAGTATACGAGGCTGCCGCTCGGTCACTTTGCTGTTGTTCACAGGGCAGTATACGTGGCTGCTCGGTCACTTTGCTGTTATTCACAGCGCAGTATACGAGGCTGCTCGGTCACTTTGCTGTTGTTCACAGCGCAGTATACGAGGCTGATCGGTCACTTTGCTGTTATTCACAGCGCAGTATACGAGGCTGCCGCTCGGTCACTTTGCTGTTGTTCACAGCGCAGTATACGAGGCTGATCGGTCACTTTGCTGTTATTCACAGCGCAGTATACGAGGCTGCCGCTCGGTCACTTTGCTGTTGTTCACAGCGCAGTATACGAGGCTGATCGGTCACTTTGCTGTTGTTCACAGCGCAGTATACGAGGCTGATCGGTCACTTTGCTGTTATTAACAGCGCAGTATACGAGGCTGCTCGGTCACTTTGCTGTTGTTCACAGCGCAGTATCCGAGGTCGCTCGGTCACTTTGCTGTTGTTCACAGCGCAGTATACGAGGTCGCTCGGTCACTTTGCTGTTGTTCACAGCGCAGTATACGAGGTCGCTCGGTCACTTTGCTGTTGTTCACAGCGCAGTATACGAGGTCGCTCGGTCACTTTGCTGTTGTTCACAGCGCAGTATACGAGGTCGCTCGGTCACTTTGCTGTTGTTCACAGCGCAGTATACGAGGCTGCTCGGTCACTTTGCTGTTGTTCACAGCGCAGTATACGAGGCTGCTCGGTCACTTTGCTGTTGTTCACAGCGCAGTATACGAGGCTGCTCGGTCACTTTGCTGTTGTTCACAGCGCAGTATACGAGGCTGCTTGGTCACTTTGCTGTTATTCACAGCGCAGTATACGAGGCTGCCGCTCGGTCACTTTGCTGTTGTTCACAGCGCAGTATACGAGGCTGCTCGGTCACTTTGCTGTTATTCACAGCGCAGTATACGAGGCTGCCGCTCGGTCACTTTGCTGTTATTCACAGCGCAGTATACGAGGCTGCTCGGTCACTTTGCTGTTGTTCACAGCGCAGTATACGAGGCTGCCGCTCGGTCACTTTGCTGTTGTTCACAGCGCAGTATACGAGGCTGCTCGGTCACTTTGCTGTTGTTCACAGCGCAGTATACGAGGCTGCCGCTCGGTCACTTTGCTGTTGTTCACAGCGCAGTATACGAGGCTGCCGCTCGGTCACTTTGCTGTTGTTCACTGCGCAGTATACGAGGCTGCTCGGTCACTTTGCTGTTGTTCACAGCGCAGTATACGAGGCTGCTCGGTCACTTTGCTGTTGTTCACAGCGCAGTATACGAGGCTGCCGCTCGGTCACTTTGCTGTTATTCACAGCGCAGTATACGAGGCTGCCGCTCGGTCACTTTGCTGTTATTCACAGCGCAGTATACGAGGCTGATCGGTCACTTTGCTGTTGTTCACAGCGCAGTATACGAGGCTGCTCGGTCACTTTGCTGTTATTCACAGCGCAGTATACGAGGCTGCCGCTCGGTCACTTTGCTGTTGTTCACAGCGCAGTATACGAGGCTGCTCGGTCACTTTGCTGTTGTTCACAGCGCAGTATACGAGGCTGCTCGGTCACTTTGCTGTTGTTCACTGCGCAGTATACGAGGCCGCTCGGTCACTTTGCTGTTATTCACAGCGCAGTATACGAGGCTGCCGCTCGGTCACTTTGTTGTTATTCACAGCGCAGTATACGAGGCTGCCGCTCGGTCACTTTGCTGTTATTCACAGCGCAGTATACGAGGCTGCCGCTCGGTCACTTTGCTGTTGTTCACAGCGCAGTATACGTGGCTGCTCGGTCACTTTGCTGTTATTAACTGCGCAGTATACGAGGCTGCTCGGTCACTTTGCTATTATTCACAGCGCAGTTTACGAGGCTGCCGCTCGGTCACTTTGCTGTTGTTCACAGCGCAGTATACGAGGCCGCTCGGTCACTTTGCTGTTGTTCACAGCGCAGTATACGAGGCCGCTCGATCACTTTGCTGTTATTCACAGCGCAGTATACGAGGCTGCCGCTCGGTCACTTTGCTGTTATTCACAGCGCAGTATACGAGGCTGCCGCTCGGTCACTTTGCTGTTATTCACAGCGCAGTATACGAGGCTGCCGCTCGGTCACTTTGCTGTTATTCACATCGCAGTATACGAGGCTGCTCGGTCACTTTGCTGTTATTCACAGCGCAGTATACGAGGCTGCCGCTCGGTCACTTTGCTGTTGTTCACAGCGCATTATACGAGGCTGCTCGGTCACTTTGCTGTTGTTCACAGCGCAGTATACGAGGCCGCTCGGTCACTTTGCTGTTGTTCACAGCGCAGTATACGAGGCCGCTCGGTCACTTTGCTGTTGTTCACAGCGCAGTATACGAGGCTGCCGCTCGGTCACTTTGCTGTTATTCACAGCGCAGTATACGAGGCTGCTCGGTCACTTTGCTGTTATTCACAGCGCAGTATACGAGGCTGCCACTCGGTCACTTTGCTGTTGTTCACAGCGCAGTATACGAGGCTGCTCAGTCACTTTGCTGTTGTTCACAGCGCAGTATACGAGGCCGCTCGGTCACTTTGCTGTTGTTCACAGCGCAGTATACGAGGCCGCTCGGTCACTTTGATGTTGTTCACAGCGCAGTATACGAGGCTGCCGCTCGGTCACTTTGCTGTTATTCACAGCGCAGTATACGAGGCTGCTCGGTCACTTTGCTGTTATTCACAGCGCAGTATACGAGGCTGCCGCTCGGTCACTTTGCTGTTGTTCACAGCGCAGTATACGAGGCTGCTCGGTCACTTTGCTGTTGTTCACAGCGCAGTATACGAGGTCGCTCGGTCACTTTGCTGTTGTTCACAGCGCAGTATACGTGGCTGCTCGGTCACTTTGCTGTTGTTCACAGCGCAGTATACGAGGCTGCTCGGTCACTTTGCTGTTGTTCACAGCGCAGTATACGAGGCTGCTCGGTCACTTTGTTGTTGTTCACAGCGCAGTATACGAGGCTGCTCGGTCACTTTGCTGTTATTCACAGCGCAGTATACGAGGTCGCTCGGTCACTTTGCTGTTGTTCACAGCGCAGTATACGAGGCTGCTCGGTCACTTTGCTGTTGTTTGTTCACAGCGCAGTATACGTGGCTGCTCGGTCACTTTGCTGTTGTTTGTTCACTGCGCAGTGCGAACATACAGTAATTAAGCCACGCACTGTAGGGGGTTTGCGCCGAACACGAACTGCAGGGGGGTGATTTTTGTCCCCGTGAGATCTCGAAAACTACGCTACGTAGCGACAAGTGGAAAAAGGCGTTTGATAGCCTGATACAAGTTCTATCGAAAGTATTTCAGTATTTTTTGGGGGCAGGTCAAATCTGAGGTCACCAAAGGTCATCAAAGGTCAAATTTTCCAGTTTTTCTTCTTCTCCTGGTTTAGGACTTCGCTCCAGCAATTCCCTTACATCTCGGAAACTATGCTAGCTAGAAACAAACAGAAAAAGCGATCGCCAGCCATTGCAATTTTCAATCGACGAAGTGCTCTCACATTTGATCTAAGGCCAATATTTGAGGCTACAGAGGTAAAAAAGGGGGAGAAAAAATATAACTTTTTACCTAATAAATTGAACGAAAAACTGTTCACGCCATCGTGTTCGTCTTCTCAAGGCGCTTTGAATAATATACATGGTGACCTTCTTAGGCCAACTTAAAACATTGGCCACAGGTCACGTGACCTTGACCTGAGGTCAAGACCCAAATAGATCATGTTGCATATAGGGAGATGTGTCTCGACGAGACAAACACATTGCGGTCGGTTTTAATTTTCTATCTTCATTATATCGCGAGTTATTGACAAACAAATGATGGTGAACTCGGATGACCTCCAATGACCCCATAGGGGTCACTGAACAAAACTTACACTTGGATCATCAAGAACATCTTATAATAACATGATCACGAAGTAAATATACTAATATCATGCATATCCTTGAAATAGGAAGCATTTTAATATTTCCCCATTGACTTATTATGGAGAGGTGACGAAGTCGACCTGACCTTAGGTTACCGGTATCAAAATTCCGAGATGAAAGAATTGTAAGTACTTATTGCTTCTTGACACCCTGTAAGTTTCAAACTGATCGGTGAGAAATTCTGGCTTCGGCACAACAGCAAACGTTTTTGGAGGTGGGGTCACTTGACCTAGTTTGGTGATCTGACCTGAGATGACCCGAGGTATTGTTTTTTATCAAAGTGTGCGCAATTGATGTCCTAACAGATGTGCTAAAACCCGGCGGCGCTCGCCACCGTTTTTCTCTCTCTTCTATCTGAGATAAAAACATGAGGGGGGGGGGGAGAGGTGGAAATCAACCCCCCTGCAGTGCGCGGGTTAAAAGCGGTCATATGTGGCCATAGCCAACTACCGCCCAAGTCGCTTCGCGTTTTACAGCGGCTATCTCCGTAAGCGGCGCCCATCGCCACCGGCCGGGCGGGCGTGCGAGCCGTCGACCAGCGGGGACGGCTGGTGACATCACTTAACCCTCGCTCTACGGGGGGGCCTGACAGGCCCCCCTGAGGTTTTTCTTGAAGAACTTTTTACATATGAGGTGGATCTTGCTGACATTTTCGGTAGCTGAGTTTAAAACAATTATACGTAGGCTGTACATTTTTTTTTGTAAAATTGGTTTAGTAGTTTGCGAGAAAATCATGTTTGGATGACGTCATGTTATTACAAAAATGACAAATATTTGAAAAATAGTAGAAAACAGAATTTTAAAGCAAATTGCAAACGCAATTCACCAAAGATACAAAATGGCATTCTCTTTAAAATGGCAATCTCGGATGTTCAAAATTTTGGGGTTTTGACCCCTAAAATTAAAAAAAATCTGATTTTTTGGGGGAAAAATCCCCACAAAATCAAAATTTTCGAAGTTATTAGAACAACCGGAAAATATGTGAGATAACTGAGTATGGAGAATTCCCATACCAAATTATAAATCAATATCTTCATTTTTGACTGAGTGATGGCTCTCTAAGTGTAAGAAACTGATGACGTCATATTTTAAAATAACTTTTTTTGACTATTTGTGACAAGATACGAACAAATAATTACCTTTTTGTATTTCTGAGCCAAACTGGTCTAGGAACATGCCTTTTTATTTACATTTATCAATTTCTAATTTTAAGGTTTTCTGAAGAGCAAAATCGCTGTTCTGGACGTGGTAAATTCGAGGTCATTCACTTGGCCTGGAAGGTCACCCGTTGAGCTGAAACCTAAAAATCGCATACTGTTAGATTCCTCTCATAACAGGCAACATCCTGGTTCTTACTGCATTGCTCTAAGTTACTTGGTTTGGAAGTTAACAGGCCCGGCCTGTCAGGAACCCGTAGGGCGAAGGTAAAAAAGCTCCCGTAGGGCGATGGTTAACCCTATTCCCTGCGGGCGGCCAGAATTACGTTAACCCGCGCCGTGCCGGTGCTCGGCGCCACCTTCGCCGTGCCGGGGGGGGGGCGTTTCGACGCCCCCCTTCTAACTCTGCTCCTAGGCAACGTAGCTTAAAACGAAAAACAGCGTTGGAAAGCTCGTCAAAAATGATTTTAGAAACTACTTCAGTCATTTTTTCGCTCAGGTTATTATTGAGGTCACCAGAGGTCATCATAGGTCAAATTTTCCCGTTTTAGGTAACTTGATCCTGAAATCCCATGATATCTCGGGAACTATGATAGCTAGGACGAAACCGAAAAAAGCAAAAGATAGCTCTTGAAATGCTTCAGTAACGTTTTGCCGTCATATTTGAGTTCAGGTCAATAGTTGAGGCTCCAGAGGTCATCAAAGGTCAAAATGGCTGTTATCTTGGAAACAGTTTTTCGCGAATAACTTTTTTGCTATTCAAGATAGAGCATTGATTGTGGCTCCATCGTGTTTCCATCGGCAAGGCGCAACGAAAAATATACATGTTGACCTTGGAAAGTCAATTAAAAAATTTGACCTCAGGTGAAGGTCACATGGTGACCAAGTCGGTCACGGTGGGTCATGTTGCATATGAGTCGATGCGTCTTGACGAGAAAATCACATTCGTGCCTTCTTCAAGTTTCTATCTCTCTTCGATCAAAAGTTATTGGCAAAAAAGTGTATGTGACCTCATGTGACCTCGGATGACCTTGTGGGGGGTCAAATAAACCAAAATAGTATCTGGGTAATGAAGAATGGTCTATTACTACATGATCCTGAAGAAAAAACGTTGATTGGATGCGTTTACATGGAAAGCAAAGCATTTCAATATTTCCCCATTTACTTATAATGGGGAAAGGTCACGTGATCGATCGGACCTTAGGTCACCGAATAAAAAATCCGAGATATGCAAATTGTAGGTAATGATATCTTTATCAAACTCTAAAAGTTTAAAAGTGATCACCCGGAAACTGTAGACGTGGCACGACCACAAACTTTTTCTGAGGTTGGGTCACGTGACCTGATCTGGTGACTTGACCTGATAAGACCTGAAACTTTTGGTTTCACAAAAGTTGTAAAAATGTTCAGCGGACAGGTACTGAAAATTTCAGCTACCTGGCTTCAACGGTTTTTAGCTATTGGCAAAAAAACGGAGGGGGGGGGGGGCGTCTAAAAGCCCCCCCCCCCCCCCGGCACGGCGCGGGTTAACCCGCGACTTACTGGGGGGGGGCTATTTTTTGCCCCCCCTCCCGTCATTTTGCAATAACTCCTAAACGAACACCGATATCGGCACCAAACTTGCAGTACCTTCTCTCACATCAATTCTACACATGTTGGCAAAAGCAAAATTATGAGGCTATAATAGGTCAACCGGGACATTAGAGTGATGTCATGTTCTTCGGTTTTTGTAGCGAAATGATGATTTACGGAAAACGCTGTCGAAGGTATGATGTTTGAGATAAACTCAATTGAATTTTAAAAAAAATACTGAAAATAGACCGGGATATCAAACTGCTATCTCGGATTTTTGATTTTTTTAATTTAAAATTTGGAGAAAAACAAATAAATTTTTGTTTTGTTTTACAAAATTTTCAAATAAAAATCAGAATTATCCAAAAACCGGAATATATGTAATCGTAACGTATGCGGTGAATTTGTGTTACAAGTTTAAAGTAGATATCTTCAAAAATGTCTGAGTTATGACCTTTAACCCTATTTGTAACAGGGGGGGGGGGGCGGATTCGCCCCCCCCCCCCTCATGTTTTTTCGCAGATATCTCCAGAACAACAGGGAGCAGGCCCATGAATTTTTGGGACTTTTCACAGAAATCTCTCTATATATATATATATATATATATATATATATATATATATATATATATATATATATATATATATATATATATATATATATATATATATATTATATATATATATATATATATATATATATATATATATATATATATATATATATATATATATATATATATATATATATATATATATATATATATATATATATATATATATATATATATATATATATATATATATATATATATATATATATATATATATATATATATATATATATATATATATATATATATATATATATATATATATATATATATATATATATATATATATATATATATATATATATTTATATATATATATATATATATATATATATATATATAATATATATATATATATATATATATATATATATATATATATATATATATATAATATATATATATATATATATATATATATATATATATATATATATATATATATATATATATATATATATATATATATATAATATATATATATATATATATATATATATATATATATATATATATATATATATATATATATATATATATATATATATATATATATATATATATATATATATATATATATATATATATATATATATATATATATATATATATATATATATATATATATATATATATATATATATATATATATATATATATATATATATATATATATATATATATATATATATATATATATATATATATATATATATATATATATATATATATATATATATATATATATATATATATATATATATATATATATATATATATATATATATATATATATATATATATATATATATATATATATATATATATATATATATATATATATATATATATATATATATATATATATATATATATATATATATATATATTATATATATATATATATATATATATATATATATATATATATATATATATATATATATATATATATATATATATATATATATATATATATATATATATATATATATATATATATATATATATATATATATATATATATATATATATATATATATATATATATATATATATATATATATATATATATATATATATATATATATATATATATATATATATATATATATATATATATATATATATATATATATATATATATATATATATATATATATATATATATATATATATATATATATATATATATATATATATATATATATATATATATATATATATATATATATATATATATATATATAATATATATATATATATATATATATATATATATATATATATAATATATATATATATATATATATATATATATATATATATATATATATATATATATATATATATATATATATATATATATATATATATATATATATATATATATATATATATATATATATATATATATATATATATATATATATATATATATATATATATATATATATATATATATATATATATATTATATATATATATATATATATATATATATATATATATATATATATATAT
>JAXIVJ010018050.1:0-12500 GCA_036785665.1 Chirona hameri | reverse complement strand
TGAAATGTACGTCCGCCGAAGCATCAATTATCTAAGGACATGGCAAAAAATGACTTTTGTCCAAGCTTACCGGAACCGAGTTGTCAAATATACCTAGGTTTCGTTTTTGAACGTTTCGAATAATATTAATGCGTTTATCTGAGACGACTGGCCCTCGGGAGACCAATATACAATATGTTACAATGCATTGCTCATTTAGTAGTTGTGCTTGTAGCAGATATGTACTAATTGCATGTATTTGTCTTATACACCCAGAGGATACACCAAGAGCAAAATGTTTGGATATCTATTGGGATAGCCATTAGAGTCGTGCCACAAGTTCTACAACAGATACTTATCTTTCAAGTTCTGACCACATCTGGTACCATATTTCCCTGATGTGGAAAAGCCTAACCCTAATTCAAAGCAGGAATACATTTATGATGGCAAATTTGCACAATTTGTGTGAAAATGTACGATCTCTCAACATGGCAAACAAATATAAACAAAGCAAATATTAAACATGTCAGCAAAGGCCAGTCAGCAAACAAGCGAAACGTTTCGAACGCTGCCGAAAATGTTTTCTGGATACCTCAAAAACCTCATTATTGCACGCTATTAAAATTATTATTGTTGCAAAATCATATTAACCCGCGAGTTAATTGGGGGGGGGGCTATCTCCCCCCCCCCCCCATTATTTTGCGATATCTCCTAAACCAACACCTGTATCGTCACCAAACTTTCAATACTCTCCTCACATTAATTTTACACATGTTTGTTGAAGGAAAAATATTAGCTTATGATAGGTCAACCGGGAATGACGTCAGAGTGACGTCATGTTCTGCGGTTTTTGTTGAAAAATAAGGGTTTTCAAAATACGCTGTCAAAAGTACATTTTTTAAGACAAATTCAATTATCATATACCAAATTACTGAGAATAGACTTGGCTATCAAACTGCTATCTTCGATTTTCGATTTTATTGAAATTCAAAAGTTTGAGAAATCCAAAGACCCAAAAATATAGTTTTTTGCAATATTTTCCAAACAAATCAGTTATCCAACACTGGAATATATGTAAACGAGACGTGTCCAGTGAATATGTGTACCAAATTTTAAGTCAATATCGCCAAAAATACTTTACTTATGACCTTTCAAAGACAAAAATCGACCACCTCTCACAGCATTACCATGCATAAAAAAATAATTTTCTTTTTTGCTTTTTACTTCTATTTCTATGGAATAAACAATGTTATAGGGTCATTTTTCGGGTTCGAGACGAAAAACGAACCACTAAACATGTGTTACAACGCCTAATAACCGTAATCGGCAGTTTGACCTCGTGACCTCGGATGACCTTGACCTGACCCAAGGTCATAAAAAGCTTAAATTGGTACTTAGAAGTGTCAGACACACGAATCGTACCGATTTATTGACTGCTAATGCGTTATCGCAATTTTGCGCGACAATTCCATCCACCGAGACCTTTATGACACGGTCAAACATTGTGTCTTTGACGTGACCTGTGACGTCATCGGTGACCCTGAGGTCAACTATATTAGGTTTCCCCCACACATTTTCAAGGGACATCGAATGCCGTTTGAATTGGTAAAATCAGTCCAGTAATTCCGGAGATCCGAGGAGATCCAAATTGTAACCCTAATGTTCTGTATTGCAACTTGCAAGCAATCCCCGCGTTACAAAAGCACTGCAACATGTCCGCTATTTAACGTAATGTATTCCTTGATTAATTGGCTTTCTAATGATGTTTCACTGGTTGATGCATGTTGTAAGGTAAACAAGTTATAGGGGTTAATAGGTTTCGCGAGGCTAAATCCCCTTTTACGCCCACTGTGCACTGGCGGCACTGTGCGCACCGTGCGGTGTTATTTGCACCTCTATTCAGCATCGTTCGATAGATTAAAAAAGTGCCATGACATGACACTTTTGTGGTGATTACTGTGATAGAAAATTAAGCTAAAGATGCCGTGTTTGAGAGAATGGTAGAAGCATGTCCAAAAGTACGAATGGCTACATCCACGCCCAAGATGCATTTTAACGTCACATATAATTTATTGAAATAGTTATTGAGCGTTATGTTTTAATAAGATGCGACTAAAGAAGGCACATAGCCGAGAAAAAAAACTTAGATTCTTTTTCGTATTTTTTTCTTCTCCTCACATCATGAGCATAAGGTAAATCTTCTCACTATTAAATAAGATGCCTATTTTATTATGTTCTGAAGTATAACGTGAAAGGAAATATCTCCAAATCCGATAACGGCAATTAATTCTGAAATAAGGTAGCTCCTGTCCAAGTGTGGGTGTAAAATATATAAATTAGCAGCGACTCAAACTAGACGGTTTAACAATGAGTTCGAGAAACCCAGCGGAGCACAAAGCTGTGATTTATGCAGTCAGCATATAAGACCTTCAACGCTAAGTTTGGTGCTAAACAGAAGTGACGTGCCCTAAGAGCTGCTGATTGAAAGCATTGGTTCAGAGAGTCAAACCGGTGAGAATCGCTCATCACTCAAAGGCTTAGCGGATTATACCGTGCTCAAATAACTTTCCCAGCCTAACTTTGGATATTGCATGAGCTTGATGAATATTAATTTTGACTTCGAGAGGTCGCAGAAGGGATAGTTTGGAGTAGTCAAGAAAGCGTTTAATTTATGTTAGAGTTCTGCATGCCGATTGTTTTACAATATCCACTGGAGCGGACAGTTTCGAGAACCTAGCTTGGCGAAGCTAAGCTCTTGGGAATTAGCACAATATAAAACACAAATCAAAATGCCATGCCTATTGGGATTGTGCTAGTTGGAATTTTGAAGCCCAATTCTTGTCCATGGTGCATTACTACGTCTTTGTTCTGTCCTGTTCTATTCTGTTCTGTTTTGCTCAATATACCCCTGTTTTGCTAGCGATGAAGTACGTCAGACACATAATGAGTAACTCCAGGGTGTCGCTGTTGTCAATTATTCGTATCAAGCTCACTAGACTGGCAGCGTCTGTTCATGACGTCATTGTGTCTTGTTTCAGCGGTGAGCTGCATCCTGTCTCTAGTGTTGTTCGGCATCGACATGGATGCCCGGCGATTGGGCGAGAACGTGGGATTTCACGTCAGACGCTCCTGGAGCTTCTATATCATGGTGAGAAGACGAACAGTGCGCCCAGATCGAACAGTGCGCCCAGATCTTACCACGTGACCGTGTGTCAGGAGCAGTGATCCCTTCGGATCGTCGCC
Organism: Chirona hameri; assembly: GCA_036785665.1. Taxonomy (NCBI): domain Eukaryota; kingdom Metazoa; phylum Arthropoda; class Thecostraca; order Balanomorpha; family Balanidae; genus Chirona; species Chirona hameri. The sequence continues at coordinate 9,278 of JAXIVJ010018050.1, read as the reverse complement.
TGCACGTTCTCTGGACTGGCCCCTGCGCAAAATAAGGACGAAAATAAATGCCGAATAGCCACAAAGCAGAGTAACAGCTTGTCATATTGTCCTTTCTCATCGTGTGAGGCTTATTACTGTCCTGTGATTTATCGTCTCATAATATTACATTCAGTAATTGTGTTGCCACTTGCCAGTACTGATTACCTTCTCTGACGTAATACATTATCCGCCTGAGTTTACTGGCAACAAAGCTCTATAGCTCGGCAGAGGCCCTTTCCTTTTCCCAGCTGCTGCACGTTTAATTTAGTTCCTTAGTGTTGCTGCTTTCCAACACTCTGGGGAGAGGAGAGGGGTTGATAGATCCGGTTGGAATTCGGGCTGAATCCTTTAGGCCTAGGATTGAGCGAGCTTAGTTACACTCATTGGCGGCGCAAAGCTGGGCTTTGCACTAAAGCATTTTAAGCAGGCTAAAATGTTGCACAGAAACAAAAACAGGCTAGAGTAATTGAATACCAGTCACGGCGAGGAATTCCCGCCTTATTCGTTGTGTTTGTTGTTGTGTGAATGGTAGTTTTTGTTAGAATTTTATATCAATGACGTATTCTAAAGAAATGATTTTGCGGAAAAGAGCACAAAGAGATCAAATTGTATTTTAACAACAAATACTGAGCTAAAAATATCTTGCTCTTTTTTTTCTGACAGCTAATGATATGACATGCAAATACAACATTTATGTATTAAATACGGGTACGTGGGCACGAATAAATCACTTAATAAAATAGTTCAAAATATGTGTATAAAATAGGAATAATTTGCACATCGCATATCGCGTTCTTAAAGCCCCCATCCATTCTCGAAGTCCCTTTACTTGGATATAATAGCATGTTCTCGTAGCATTGCTAAATTAACCGTTCACCTTAATTTAGTGTTCGCTGAAAGTCTGTCAGGGGTGCCGATGGCTGATAAATGAGGTTACAGCCACCTGGTACCTATGTGGAATACAATATTGAAGATAGCGAACTTATTAACTCTAGTTAAATGCCACCAGTCGGTAATTAATTGAATGGCTGCATGCTCTGGCTTGTTGTAGCAGGTGTTCCGCAGTGCATAATCGCCAAAATTAATAGGTAATATCTCCACTGGATGTCACATACTATTGTCAACTTACTGACCGTTCCCTGCCGCATGCAAAGTCATTGGCCTCTTTTTGTTTCGTTTGCGGTCATGTGAGTTAAAGGTTGTTCATATTATGCTGAGTATGATGTTGGTGTAATGAAGTTGAGCGACTAACCTTCATTCATCCCGCGGCTATTCATTTGGCTCGGCATTGTACATTCTGCTTAGAAATAAAACCACCCTCGTGATGCGTGCTCTGCGCCCGGACTGCCTGTTTTCGACATGCACTGACCCATCCCCACTGTCTTCAAGTGCCAGTACTATATACGTCGACCTGTCCCCGCTGCCTACTGCTGTGTACGCTGACTGTGCCCGTTCTCAACAGGCGATCTACACGCTGCTGTCCCTGGTGTTGTGCGCGTTCGCGGCCGCCGAGTTCGTGCTGGCGCGCCGTCTGGGCGGTGACCCGGTCACGATGGCCCGCGACCCGGAGGGTCGCCTGGCGCCCGTGCTGGCCAACCCGGGGGCGCGCGTGGGCCGCGTCGCCTCGCCGAACGCCAACGGCGTGACGGTGATCGCCGCCGGGCAGCCGCCAGGTCTGGTGCATGCGCGGCCCACGCAGGTGGCGGCGCAGGGACAGACGGCGCGAAAGGCAGCCGTCTCTACGGGTGCCGGTCAGCGTGGCGATGGCGGTTGGCGTGACGGTCGGCGTGGCGATGCTCCCACGCCAACATCCAGCTACAACGGCAAGCCGATCCCGTACGACCCGCGCAAGTCCCCGCTGAGGTCCAGTATGAAGAAGAATAAACGTAAGGACGAGGCGTCCAACGAGTCGGTCGACTCGGGTGTCATGATCATCGGCAACCCAGCGCCGGGCTCGCCGTCAGCAGGGCGATCGAAGAAGTCAGTCCGCATCAACACTCTGGACACGGCTGTGTGAGCCAGGAGTGGCACAGATGGTGGATGGCCCTCTATGAGGGAGACGGGATGTGCAAGCAGCATTGGATGGACCCTCTGGAAGGAGGTGGGATGTGCTGGAGGCGGTGGGCGGATTCTCTGGGAGGGGTGTTGACTAGGTGGCCACAGGTGGGTGAAGTCAGCTACTGCTGCTGGCCTGCCAGACTGGGGACCTCTGACGAACCCGAGCGTATGGGTTCTGCAAGCTGACCGGGGCCTCGGAGAGGCCGAACATTATTCGAGAACTTGTATAATTCATCAACGGCTCTCGTTCGCACTCAGGTCTCTGTCAACCGATAGACCTGAGTGCGAATTTGGAGCTCCTTCATCACTAGTGATTGTCAGCGCCAGCCGGTCGTCCGTCTAACAGATGTGGAACTCGTGAGCGTTACGCATTATCTGGGCGCCATTCAGTCCGCCTGGCGCTGATGAGCCCGCTCAGACTGACGCCGCCCGGGTTCCGAGAGCTCGTCTAATGCCGTCCCCGGATCCGCCAGCCAGTCACACCGAGGTCCGCGATCGATCTCTCCGGAGGCGGAGATCTGCGACGCTCTCGCACGTACAAACAGATTACGTCGCCGCCAGGAGAGAGCGGCGTGCGCTGCGGCGCAGTATTTTGTGATTTGTTCGGATATAGGTGGCGCCAATTGTACGGCCATAATCAGCAAGCGGAATATGTCCAGCGTTCTATTTAAAGCGGTGATAGTGATTCGAGAGCCGTAATGGATGGTGGTAGGACGTGCTGTTGGTTGTTGTTCGGTGTGATGGCTGTTTGTGATCACAAACGTGCAAACGCTGGTGTGATTGGCAGGTATGTGAAATACCATCGCAGCACTATAAGGCATACATAACATTAGCGATAGTTCATTTCAGTGTTGTGCGATTGTTGTAGGCCGATCAGCCACACGGCTCAACAGAAATGGTTGTAATTTAGGAGTGTTACCGAGCGTGATGCGCATAGGAGTGATGCTGAACACTGACTCGAAACGAGCTTGCGTTTGGGATGGTGTGATTCCCTGACCGTCCGTGCTCCATTCCATGTCCCTTGGACCGTTTCCTCTACATTATTTGACAAACCCCTTAACCAACATTTTCCTATGTTCCAATTCCCTCTGCCACTATTTTCCTTCGACGTAACCAAACGTAGCACGGCGCCCTCCATACGGACACAAGCTCGGCAGAACGTCCTCTCTGCGCTTCCACAACCCTATCTGCGCAGCGGCACTGTTTGCAGAGGCAACATGGCCGCGTCCACACACGCTGACAGAGCGGTCTGGAGAGCCCTGCAGGCGGTGGGGCGCCGAACCCTCGGGACCACAGCTCGCTCTGTTCACTCTCATCCGGTACGCTGTGGTCGAGCGCTGACCAAGCAACGAGGGACCTCGAGGGTTTTCAATCGACACCGAATCCTCCCAGTCTGAGTAATTCGAGTTGGCGACAAACTGAATTTCGTTTTTACGTGCTCTGCGCGAATCTCTAAATTAACGGTCAACGTATGTTGCCAGTTTTCCAGTTATCTCTTTAAATCTTTAAATTAGCAGTATGACGTGAGTGCTGCCGGACCGCAGATAATTCCAAGTGCTCTGGGAAAGTGTACCAATCCGTCCTAGATGAACCTCATGTTAGAGCTCCCATCCGTCCCACACGAACCTCATATCCGACGCCGACCGCTCTGCACCCACGGGTAGCTGTGTTGCCGTCCCCCTGACCCCACCCCATTGCTGGCTGGTGAGCCGGGGGCTGCACATGACGTCATGTGAGGGGGCGAAGGAGGGAGGGAGACGGGCTAGCTCCGGCTTCCTTCGATCGGATCGGATGATCGCCTTTCCCGGCCCAGTGGAGCGTTCAGGGTCACTGGATATCGGAGGTTATTCCGCCGCTCCGTGGCGGACCACCAACGGACTGACCTTTCAGAAACTTAGTTTATGACTACTGCCGATTGATAAAAAAAAAACTACGAATCAATGTGAAATCCTCTGTAAATCGTGAGCTGGAACAAGAAAAGACCTGGTTTCATCCGCTATTTTTAAGGATATAGTGTTTACACGTTGTTATGGGCGTAACTTCTACAATGGCCGAGTTAATGCTTAGCACAGATTTTAAACTGAATTTCAAATGTACCTTAAACTGGCGCCTGTAACTTGCCGCGTGCGGCAGTTAAGTTAGTGGAGTGTACCTCATGACTCTTCTTTCTTATTGCCTTGTTTTTGGAGCACATTCTGTTGAAAGTGTCCGATGGCGAGTCACGTTCCGAGCCCGGTTGGCTTGTGCACCACATCCACAGCAAGCACGTTCTGATCGTGTGACGATTTTCTGCCCCTCACTGAGCACGTCTGGTGTACCCATGAGTGAGTTTGGGAGTGTTCCGTTTCACGACGGGCTGTTTAAGTGTATCGTTTTACGTTACGCGATTCGACAGTGGACCCATGTTAAACTTCATCGCGCAAGATATACCTACTGAAAACTACCTGTGTTTTCAGATAGCTGCCGATTTTTCACCAGTTTCTGTACCACTGACTCGCAACCAAGCGCTCAAATGCGAGGGCTTCCCATTGATCGTCGCCATGGCAACGATTGGTCGCTCGACGCCGTTCTTGGACTTGGAGCATGTCGTTTGGTCAGCTGCAAACTCTTCAGCGCATAATAACCGTGTCTATGTGAGTTGATGTTTGCCGATTATGGAAACATTTTATCCCAAACTGTGCCAACCATAATACATTCAGATTGTATCGGTGGAGTCTCGGTTTGCAATGTGGCGCCGACTGCTGAACAGAGCGTCGCAGGCACGGAGTACGTATATTTAATTATCAACTATTCAATGGAATAGTCACCTAAATTAACGGCCATATGAAGACAGCAACGTATTCGTATTTGTATTCAAATACGTATTCAAAGTTACTCCGATTTCGCCCAAATTTGCACACGATAAGCCCAATGGCGTCAGTACACAGTCTATGATGTTATACGCGCATATAATCAACGGTTTGACCAAGGGCGTCGCCGTAGGGGGGGACAGGGGTCTGGGGGTACACCGTCCCCCCAGCCCAGTCGTCAGGCTGGGGGAGATTGTCCCCCCCCCAGTTTTGGAGACATAAATGCATGCTTTGTTCGGAATCATTGCAGTTTCTAATATCGTAAAAGGCACTTGGAAAATAGGTATCTGGGCAATGGAAGAATAGAAGGGATCAGGGCGATATTTTTGCTTTCCTTGAGGGAAGTTAGCAGGAGTTTAAATGGAATTTCGGTAGCAGAAAAAAATCTGGCATATCATGACACCAAATGTGCCCTATGTGTTTATTTGTTTGAAGGGGAATATTAAGTACAAGCCCATGTTCTGCCCAAATCCAAGTTTGCAAAGCGAGGTAGTTTTCGGATAACTACTTCATCCATTACTTCAAGTACATAATCGTTACTTCATCCGAATCCGTCTCGACCAGCCGTCCACACACGACTACTCCGCACGAGCCAGACGGCAGTCACCGGACCCAGCGCGATCCGTCCTCCTGGTACAGATACGGGCACCCCGGGTCGGTCAGCTCGCAGAACAGTGAGATGCGCTGAGCGTATGAAGAAGATAGGAAAACACGCCAGTGACGTTGCCTTGTATCGCACCGCCGGCCTTCTAAATATCTATAAAATACCCTGACCCCCCATAACCACTGAACCAGTGTCTCTCGAAAGCAAAAAGCCAGTTCAGTGGCAGCCGGAAGGCGCCTACAAGTTCTGATATTCACGTCATATTAATGCTATTTAGAATTGCAGAATATTACTATCATGGATGGGGGCAAAATTTGCATACGATAGTGCGACCCTACATCCCTCTAAACTGCCAAATTTCGCGGTTGTGACTGCAAGGTGCGCGAAGTCAATGGGGCGACATCCGAACGGACAGCGGACAGGTGGCTGCCACTTCTCATTAGTATAAAATAGCTCTCTGTGTAACAATAATAACTAGGATATGTATCAACTTGGAAAGCGAATCCCAAACAGCAATTGTGTTAATATATTGTATTTCATTGCCTGGTAGTGCCTATCGAGTAAAGCTACATACAGTTTTTTCTAACCTTCTACCATAAATATTCCCGAAGAAGTTATTTGTATTCACCGATTACAAATTAACCCTATTCCCTGCGGGCGGCCAGAATTACGTTAACCTGCGGGGCAGATTCTGCCCCCCCCCCCCCCCCCAGAGATCTCGAGAACCGCTCGGTCGATTTGGATGGGGAAAACGTCATTCGATTCTTCATGACAACATCTCTCTTTTTGGACCTCGAAATTTTTGTTTTGTTCAAAAATGGGAGGCCAAGGGGCAAAAAATACGAACATTTTAGGTGTTTTTTTTGGAAGGTCATTGCGGCCATGTGGATCGACGGATGTTCATACTCCAAACATTTTTGAGCTTCGAATGTACTGGTATTTATTATATCAAAAGACAAAAACAAAATAAAAATCATAGGCGTATTCAGGGAATGTAAAATGGGGGGATTTTCTGGAGAGAAAAAAATATGTGCTGTTCGTGATTGTTTGGGACACGTCACATGTGGGAAATATATGCTGTAATTTGTTAAATTTGATATATTTCGTATTGGCGGATCCAGGAAAAACATGGGGGGTGGCACCATGCGCGTAACGCTTCTATCATCTTACTAATTTGAAGTTGGACCTAATTTGAGTGTGGGTATCGCCTCCCATTTTTTTATGCTGAGTGCGCCTCTGCCCCCCAAAATATGTACAATCCCAGTATATATGATGCATATTGCATTGAAATTGTTTCTGACGCATTTATTGCACTGCAAACCACGAAGGAAGTATGCGCCGCAAAACCGCATTCGTAACACTCTCCCCAAAACAGGAGCCTGGAACCGCCTCTGCTAGACCGATTTTTTCTTCAAAATTTTGACACAACACGCGCCATTCAATTTTGGGAAAAGTCACAACGTTTCAGGACGCTAGGCCTAACGGTTTAGAAGCGGCAAGTGAAAAACCACCGGGAGGGCAGAATCTGCCCCCGCAGGGAATAGGGTTAAAATATAATAAATAAAGCTGGTGCATACAATTAAAAATTGCGTTCCTAATGATACATTATAAAGTAGGCTAATTTGCCTTCACATTTTCGCGAACCGATGGTTCATCAGACACTTAGTCACCCTCCCCCCCCCCACACACACACACACTCAAAATCCGGGCCCCTGTGTTTGACCTACAGAGGTCACAATAGGTAAAAAAGGTAAAATACGGTGTCTCACCTAATTTGACTTAAAGACAAATTGTATCATGACAAAATACTCGGAACAGGGTGAGGATAATGCACAAACCGAGAATCAACCAGCCCGGGTTACTGTTTGACCTCAGGCCAATTTTGTTTGTTTAATGGGTGATAAATATTTGCGCGGTACCCTATATGATCTCAGAAAACGCACTTATATGTGCAATTGAGCACGGAACCATCCGCAAGTGACCATAGTCTAAGCACAACACAACAGGAAATAATTCGTAAACTCGCTGGGGAAATGAGGTCATGACCCCGCTGGGGTCTCCAGCCGAACGCGCCCCGCTGGGGGTAAATATTACACCCCCCCCCCCCCCCCCGCCAGAAGGGCGCCACACGGGCTGTATGTCGCCGGGCACCGCCAGGCGCCCGGCGATGGACAGCCCGTGAGCACGCAGCGTCCCTATGGACCGCTTGGACGCCCTTTTGGGCGCCCAGTTGAAAGTAACTTACCGAGTATCAGGCCATACAGGTCATGACCTGGTCCTTTTGACCCGAGGCGCCCTTACGGCCTATGACAGCGCCCTTCTGGCGAATGACGACGCTTCTCCGGCTAACGGCGCCCTTCCGGCTAGTGACGGCGCCCTTCCGGCTAATGACGGCGCCCTTCCGGCTAGTGACGGCGCCCTTCCGGCTAGTGACGACGCCCTTCCGGACAGTGAAGCGCCCTTCCGTGCAGTAACGGCGCTCTTTAGGCCAGTGATGGCGCCCTTTCGGCCAGTGATGGTGCCCTTCCGGCCAGTGACGGCGCCTCGCCGGCTAGTGACGGCGCCCCTCCAGCCACACCCTCTAGATTTACCTCTAGAAACTGACAACAAAACCTTCAGATTTGAGGTAAAACCTCTAGCTTGGCAACCCTCTGATGGCTGATTCTGAAAAAGAAGAAAAACTGGTTTAAAGGGAAATAATGACCTTTTTCCACTAAAATGGAGTTAGCACTTGAAATCGCCAGACGAGATCAAAATATATTGTAAATTCATCACATTTTGCATGAAAACTTTCCTACCGAAAGATATTTCAAGTTTAAGTTGATAAGCGTTCCACACTTTTAACGACCGGTACTTGCACTATTTCTGACCTTTTGTCAAGTACTTTTGGTCCTCATCAAACTGCGGGCTTTTCCCGTATTGTTTTTTTACGCAATGGAGTGGAAAATATATTGTGCGTTCTGCTTGTTGTGATTATATGCCCGGCGATCTTCTAAAACTAACAGCGATTGAAAAAAGTGGCAATAAAATCGGAAGCTCATCGATGCACATCAACGGGGCATAGTTAGTGGTTGCGACCCTCAATTTTTGAAAATCGATTCATTTGTTTTCAACATTAGGAGTTGTGTATAGTTTGTCTGTGGCTGTATATAACACTATGCTTTATTTTATCATGAAAAATAATATTTTTTCCCAAGAAAACTAACGAACAATAACACAAAACTGGCAATTAAATCAGAAGCTCATCGATGCACATCGACGGCGACCTATTTAGCGTCGGCGATTTGTTTACAAAGCCATTGTCATGCTTCTCGGCGCACTTAACCATCTCGGCGCACTTGGCGAGTTGTTCCTGATTAGTATGCCCAAGTCCCGTAGCAGGCTTGTTAATGACGTCACTGGTGCCATTCTTGTGTAGCATTGCAAAATATATCTGATTTCGAGTTGAAAGCTAATTAAAGACTTATTCAAATTATTGTTTTTAAGTTTGAATTTTCTTGTTAATCATTATTAAATGTATTTTATCACTGTATTTCATAGTAGTTGACACTTCAGAAACTTGTGACGTAATAATATTGTATCCAATATGCATTTCCCTCACCTTTTGTTATTGTGGCGCAGTGCCGAGTGCTTTGCGAATACTAGCTTGCCTGGGGTTCAATTCATTCCGCTCTTATTTTATTCGAGTTGGTATAGTTTGCATGTTGTTGTTATTCATGACTTATACTGATAGTCAGTCATGCATC